>JAGTTF010000405.1:0-15061 GCA_019095985.1 Streblospio benedicti
CACACACTGCCCGTATTCCCCCGTGAGCTACATCCCGGAATCACAGCAGGCAGCTACACAGCAGGATTCCACCTAGACGAGGCCCGCCGGTACCCGCATCCCTGGAGCGTGTATAGAGGGACCATACAACAACCCCTCATACACGACAATATTTTCTACAACCATTAGTAACCGAATTACAGGGCATTGTGTGTGAGAAAGTAGAAAAGGTAAGAGTTCAGTAGGTCTATGGAGACCGGCTGACATGTTACACCTAGCTTACATTTTTCCTTGAGAAAAGCTCGGATGTTCTATATATTTTGATTATGCTTGTTAGTCAACCCAATACATCTTGTGTTTGAAAGCCAGCCAAGTGGCGCACCAGGAGGAAAATCACGTGAGCGCCTGGAACGAGAAGCGACTACAGCAACAATTTCACTCAATTATGTCTCCAGTTCCCCAGCAGCCTCAGTGCAGCCTCCTAACACACCTCCCCGCCCCTGTCACGCCCCAGATATATGGGGGCCATGGCGCCTCGTCCTCAGATGAGGACGACGGGTGGAGGGCGCCCGGGCAGGGCAGACCCCTGCCGGCGTCGCCACCAGCAGCGAGACCAGACACCCCGCACCCTACACCGCAAGGCGCGCCCCTTCCGATTCGGGCCAATGAAAGTGAGAGCAAAAGGATGTCCAAGATAATAGTGTGAAAAGAAAACACCAAAATGTGAAAACATAACTGATCTTTTATTTGAAATATTGCCAATCTCCCCCGGAATAATCATTTAGATCTGAGATACACATTTTATAATTTTTTACATTAAGTGGTCACACTTGTAAAACTTTAAATTACAACTCAACCTCCAGTTCCAAGCTCAGGAAAATAGCTGAGTAAGAAATTAGTAGAGGTTCCATGAGGTAATTCTGTGACAGCTCTTTAGTTCCACTGGAACCAAAGTCATAATCTATAACTAATCAATCACCTATAAATAAATTCTCCACAGCCAATTAGTCTAATATTGCATAATTTTATGGACTCCACCTGAACGACTAAATAAATTGAATATTCATTATTACCGCTTGTAGTGTCCAACTGAGTTGAAACCTAAATCATCCGTCTGACAGAGATACGATCACGTAGTGTCAGACCCCAGCCATACGATTGTTCCAAAGCCATAACGTAACCATCAGCTTTAAATCTGTGGTCCGCTTTTTAGGATCAAAGTCACCTTGTCTGACGGGCACGCTACAATATAATCATCAATGTTGATGCTAGTATCCTACTGATTTAAAGATGGTAGGAGATATTTTTTGAAGGAAGCAATGAAAAAAGAACTGTGCTCTATTTTGGGATTGTCAGACAAAGTATTACTGAAATGTAACGATTTCTTGATTCAATTTTGTGAATGTTTTAGCTGGAAAAAATTCAAAAGCGGCGTGCTGAGATGGAAAATATGCATATAAAGAGGACTCAAACACAGGGGCTCAAATTCCACCAACGTGCTCCACTCCTTGATAGGAAATGTAAGCTGAGCTATCGGATTAAATATGAAAGTTGATTAAAGACTGTAGTTGATGTAACAGTGTATATTTGAGGTCTAAATTAATACAAAATCTTAAGGTAGCAGTTTCAACTGCAGCTAGGCTATGCCATAAACATTCAAAGATGCAATAATTGATTGTGATGAGTTGAAATAGCAGTTCATATCATAGAAAATCATTATATCATTAAGTAAAATAATGTATTCCATTGCAGCTCGCTAAGGCTGGAGAGGCAGGATATGAAGGGGTATTTTTGTACTCCAAGCAAGGTGCTAAGCGGCACCATGCCAATTGGATCTTCACTAGTCCAGAGACAGAACAGTGTCTGTCTGTGGCCATGCCGAACCTCATGAAGGTTTTTAAAGCCTTTATAAAATGTATAGTTGAAATAGCAGTTGGTATCATGGAAAATCATTATATCATAAAGTAGAATAATGTATTCCATTGTAGCTTGATAAGGCTGCAGGGGCAGGATAAGAAGGGGTTTTTCTCTACATGAAACAAGGTGCCAAGCGGCAGCATACAAACTGGATGTTTACAAGCCGGGAGACAGAACAATGTTTACCCAAAGCAATGCTATACTATGAAAGCTTTTATTTAGCATTCAGCAAACCTGTTATTTTAAAATTCGTAGGTAAGAATCTGCGAAGTGTATTCTATCAGTCAAAGTATACTACGCCAAGATCTTCCTCATGTGTCAAATATATCTAGTACAAAGTTATGTCTTTTAGTTTTAGTCTTTTAGGAATTAGTTAGTGCATGTTTAAACTTGTGTTAACGTTAATGCAAGATGCTTTATGCTGACAATTATTCTGTTATTATTGTTGTGCTCAAAGCAGAAATCTCCGCAGTCAGGCGAGTGCGACAACTTTCAGACTGGCGGCTGTGAACAGCTCACTTCTCATGACAAACCATGACTTGTGTGTGAATACTGGTATATAATCATGTGCTGGGCCTTCTCTTTCGTGTTGAGTATGCAATCAGAATGGGAATAGCCCTAGGCACTCGCAGCTGTACTTCTATGCCATGCGGATGGAATGATCCAGGTCAAGAAGAAAACACAGACCCCATCATTCTTTCCGAACAGAAGTGGACAAAGCAGCAATATTTTGGTGAAGGTAAAGAACTACAAACACTATGCTACAATATGCACCACTTATTTTTAATAGCTTGTACAATTAATATTAAACCCAAAATACATGGCCATCAATGTGTCTTTGTTCCATATGTCAAGGTGGTGAACAGCACAGCAAGTCCGTGAGGCACCTCGCAAAAGAATTTACCCCATCAAACGAATCGCAGGTGAAGTCTCTTCGGAAAAAGAAAGCAGACGATGATTTGATGGACTTGTTAAGAAGTGTAGCACCTGACAGCCGCTTTGTTCAATTATTTACTGATAAAAGTACCATCAATGATGAGCAAGCAGATCCCGAATTACCTCCTGCTCCATTGACACCAAATGGGGAAAACGGCTGGATCATCCAGCAAACACATGCGACCTCCTGCAAGCTCTAACTCTTTCACAAGAAGAAATCAATAACCTTCAACTTCTGACAGTGTCACAATCAAAATCATCACTATGGGCTGAGCACAGGCACGGACGACTGACTGCTAGTAATTTAAAAAAAGTATGCACTAGAGCAAACAAATCCAGATAGTGATCCAAATGTGTTAGTAAAAACTGTTATGGGCTATACATCTTTCTGTCAGACAAAAGCCATGAAACATGGACTTAGCATGGAGCCCCATGCAAAGAGAAAGTATAATTCCCTGATGAAAAAAACAACAAAGGGTTTTCATCTCGTGATTGTGGTTTTCAAAATATGTTGTTCTTCCTTGTTTTACCAATATAATAAACATCAACAAGCTGAAAAAATATTATTTTTTCCATATAAAGTTAATCATCTACTTGGATGTTCAAGAAAAGTGAAATTTAAAAATGAACACTTTAAAAATACAAGAGTAATGTGACAGGATAGAGACATGTGGCAGAAGCATGCATACACTGTGACCTTAGATTGGGACAAGGTCGCGCCACCAAGTATGCTAAGAGCCCTGGACACATTAGGAGAGAATAGATCAATTCCAAAAGAATTCATTTTCTTTCCTCTCATCACTGCGGCAGCTGGCATGTTCCACAGCAGAGCCAGAATTCATGTTAATAGAGTGAGAGAAACAATTGTATCCAAATAGAATTGTACACTAATAATGATAATACATTAAGTACATGTACAATATAGGCTTCCAAATTAGAAAGACATGCACTCACTTGCAGCTGCGCTCTTGTAACTTTGCTACCAAGAAGCCATAGCTTTTCTTAAAAGCTTTGAAATGTGTTATTTAGGTTCCCCCAAAATATGCAAACATGCTGTACTGGTTTTGAATATATCCAAATTGTTAATGTATATAGGTATGTATGTGTTGAAGTCTAATCATGTTAATTATCATAGACAGGGTGTCAGCCTCAAACACTGTGGAGCATCGTGCTAGGTGGAAAAGGAGACAAGAAATCACCTGCCAGCCGCCTGATTGAGAGAGCTTTAGCAGCTGTCCAAAAAGATAAGCGAGCAATAATGATGAAAGGTAGGTATTAAAACTTAAAAGCAAAGACGCAAGTGACTATACAAAGAAGGCATTGAAAAGTTGAGAAGACCATGTATAAAGACACAATATTAGATACATTATATGATACGGAATAGTTGATTCTTTTGCTTTCTCGCACTTCCGCTGTTCGATAAACTCTAAATCCCCAATGTAAAACGCCTTTCTTGTAAGCAGATGATCTAGCCAAGCTCAGATCGAGCATTTCCAAAACCTTTTTCAAAGGAGGGCAGCACGTGCCCAAAAGAAGAACCCACCAGTCGGTGGTTGACCAGAATCAACAACAGGCTCAGCGATCACAGGACCAGAATCAACAGGACCAGAATCAACGACAGGCTGCCAGAATGGATCCATTCCTTGTGTTGATCACTAAGACTCACACTTAGACTTGGATGAAATCAATAAAAATTATCAAAGTGATCATCACTATTCATGTATCAATACAGTATCATTTTCTTCACTGAATGCAAATTGTTATCTCATGACCTTGATATTTCATGTCTCGCTGAAACTAAACTATGTAATATTGAACAAATTGATATACCTTGTTATGAAATTTATTGTAACTATAGAAACCGGCGTTTTAGAAAATCAGGTGGTGTATCATTGGTTGTCAAAGAGAATACAAGCAAACATGTTAAAAATTTTGAAAAATGATAGTGACTTCTTGCTTTGGTTCTCTATAGATAAGGACTTACTAGGATATGAATCATTAGGTTGTGTCACATAAGAAATCGAACTTTTTGGAAATTTTTATGCTCGATGTTAGCCAAGGCCACTGCTATTTTTGTTAAATCACAGACACAAGTCCATTCACATAAGTTAACAAAGGGATACCGGTGGACACTAAATGATAAGATGTTTCCACTGTGCGGAAATTAAACTTACTATCCAAATTACAATTTTCAGATGTTAGTATCATCTGTGTTCTGCAGAATGCAAGTCCTAATCTGCAGGCTCACGTCATCGACACTACCATTGTCCATGCAAAAAGGTGGTAAGAAAGAGGAATAAGTTTTTGTTTTGAAAAGTGCAAATCATTTTATTAGAGAAAGTAGGAAAAGGGGAAAGGAACAGTAAAGCAAGTGAGACAAATTGAGCGAGTCTCTAAATTGAGGCAAAATTCCAGAAAAGGATTAAAACCGAGTAAAACAAACACAGATTTTAAAAAGCCTGACAAAAAAAAGATTCAAATACAAGGACAAGCCAGACTTTGAAAATGTTCAAGAAAAAGAAATGCCGAGTGATGCCAATTATTTTCATAGTGCAATAGATAAAGAGGAAAAAAAATTCAATGTGATATTTGTGATGAATTACTGATAAAAAGGAACACAGAATGTGGAAAAGTAGTTTTAGCTAGGTGTACCAATAAATGTTTTGAAAAAGGGAAATGGGCAGTCAAGTATAATTGTGAATTGATGCAAAGTTACAGGAACACTGGTAAGCTTCAATTCAAACTGAAAAAATATTATTGTTACAAGCCTGTAATCAACAGTTTAAATGTTACTGAAAAGACCAGAGGCGTGTTCAAAACTGCAAGTGGTAAATCCGCAGATTTAGCGTCTGCTCACTTGTAATTTAACGCTAGCAAGCGCTCGCGCATAATCCATAATGGTGTCGAATGTAGATGATTGTAACAATATTTCAAGTTGTTTTAAACGACCTGTCTGACCCCATTGATCATGATATTTGCAATCCCGTGATGGAAATATTTGCTTCCACTAGAAGGAGACCTTCAGTTTTGTTAGGAACTGGAAGAATAGTTAATTATGTGCAAGAAACCTTGCCAACGTACAGCGATCCATTGTTCATGCACACTTTCAGGTGACAAGAACATCATTTCAGGTAATTACAAGATACACACTATATCTGTAGTATGGTCAAAAGAGGCTGATGTGGGGATGGGGTGGGATTAAACAATCTAAGTGGTGTAGGTTTGAATATTCAAAGCAGTTTTATATGAAAATGTGGTATTCGTGCTAGAGTGTAGCATATAATGATAAGATGCTACAAAATTTGACAGCTGTAGGAAGTTTGTTCAAATTTTATTTTATTTGTACACCTAGTGCAAAGTACTCCTAGATATGCATAATTGTAAATGTTAACTTGAATATAAAAATATTACTTTTCATACGATTTTTTTAATGTGTGTAAGCCGGTCATTTATGATCGACTTACATAGAAGTCAAATCTAAGTAGATCTACTAGTAGTACATTCTATTCATACGTTATATTTTCAGTCTTTGTTGGAGCTGATTGGACCACACACATCAGCCTGGAAAGAAGAGCGCTTGCCTGTCTTTGGTACCTCGGCAACCAAGAAACGTTCCGTGGCTGATCGATTCGGCATGAGTAAAGGGCCCCTATATTATTACCTGGGTAATGAGTGCGGAACATATTCTGCCATCATAGACATCCTGGCCAGAAGCCAATGATTATAAGAAAATCGCCGACAGATTTTCGCAACGGGTACGATTTCCCACAGTAATTGGTGTTGACGGAACATATATTCCCATAGCTGGACTGACTAAATTTCGTAATTCATACATTTGCAGAAAGGATTTCCTGGCGTTACATCAAGGTGTGTGTGACAGCTCCTTGAGATTCACTGATGTGTACTCAGCATACCCTGGTTCTGTGCATGACTCCAGGGTTTTCAGGAACAGCCCAATACGTGACCATCTCAAAAATGAAGGGCAACAAACATTCCATCTGTTGGGAGATTCTGCATACAGTTTGCAGCCCTACTTGCTTGTGCCATTCAGAGACAATGACGTAAGAACCCAGCACATAAAAAGTTTTCGAATGAAATCTTGCCGGATATATATGCAGCATCATTTACAAGATTGCAGTCAAAGTATGAGGAATATTTCTTCAAAGAAAGGTCATAGAGATTCGATTTAAAGGCCTGGATTGAGGAAAAAGACAAAATCATTAATGCAAAGCAAGATATTAATAATGAAGCAGCATTTGGGAGTGGACGAGTGCACTTCACCAAGTCAGCTCTTACAGTGTAGTGCAGGAATCAAGGAAATCACAGCTTTGTAAGATGAACTGGAAGAAAAGCTCCTGAAACTGAGGTCTGCACGAGCAGATTTGTTTGTTTGTTGTTTGTAGAAGATTTGCAAGACTGTATTTTGAATAGTTTTCATTGTAGACATGAAAAAATGCTGATTGAGGATGGGTTCATTACTGGTAGTGCTCAGGAAAAAGTTCTTAAGTTTCTGGATAGGGTGACTAGGTCACAATCCTCTGATAGTGAAAGTGATTAAAAACTTATTAGAAGAAAGGAGAGACCTGATGAAGTCCCATAGAATGCTCAAGTGATGCGCATGGAGGAGGGTCGAAGGGAGAGACTCACTCATAATTTTGGCTTGGGATATTTTGTTGTGAAATCTGATTTACCATTTGCCACCTTCCCAAGACTCGTGGATGTCACAAGATTGGTGCGGATGGCACAATCATCCGGTCGGCTGTTAAAGTGTGCGTCCCCAAGCATCATGGGGGAGCCTGTCTGCAGAGAAAGTAGAGCAGCTCACGAAGGAGGCCCTGTCGTTGAAGAGTGTAACCTCTCTGGTCAGAGATGTGTCACTTTGTTTTGCATATTAAAAAGAACAATTGAGGTAACTTCTATAGATGTTTCCCAAATATCGTCTGGTCACCAGGTTCAAAGTCATTTTGGTCAATAAGGCGGATCAGGAACAATTGAAATAGAGACTTTTTGAGTTAATGCGTTTGTGAGCTCTTCTGCCAAGCTATAATTTATATCTGTATAGAAAATTTTAATACCAGATGATCAATCATACATGTCACACTAATAAAATGATACTATCCTTATTTCAATTTTTACCATTTCTTTTAGAAGGCATTGCAGCTTGTTGTGCAGTCGGCAACTGAGCAGGTAACATTTACATTCTGTTTTTTTTTTTTTTTTTTATTATTTTATTCCAATAAAAAGACAACAGCTGCTCTTTATTGCAAAAATCACTAACACTTTATAAACACTTGTTAAACAGGTATTCTAAATGATACATTACATGACATGTGTATTACAACATTCTTAATGCTTAGTAATATGTACCATAGTGCTACATGAAGCCAGTTAAATCATTTATCTTTTATTTTTGCTTCTTGTTTCTTTGATTGGATTGGAAATTGACAAGGCACCTATACTGTGTGTGAAATATATTTAATTAAATTTTAATTTCATAGTTTGTTATTTTATTTTAAATCTGAACAACAGCAAAGAAACACGCCAACCCAGGAGCCCATAAAAAAAGTGAACCCAGATGCAATTATGTAATTTAAAAAAATTAAACGTTTTACAGCTAATATAAAAAAGATCTATATTAGAAATAACAAAGATGCATTGGCTTGTGTACTAAATGAGACATCAACTGATAGTGTTTGTATTTACATTTTTACGTGAAATGTTGCGCTCGATAAAATCATAAGCAGAATCAGAACAAGTTCTACCTTTACCACCTCTATCAAGTGAAAATTCACCTAGTCCACTGATGTATATAAATTTTCTATTTGACAACTTGACGAAGGCTAGGCAAAATATTATTTCCACTCCAATATACGTTCATGGCCCAGCAAACATCTTTCCTGAATATGTTAAGCTCTCCTATGACGAATGCTCTACATCAGTTGCTCCACATGCTGAATCACCAGAAGAAAAACTGAATGCATTTAGGTTCGTAGGTAAGTATAAAAATTATGGGTGAATAGTATGAATGTTAGCAAGTGATCAGCGTCCATGTTTTGACTGAAGCCAAGCAAATGTCGTTACAATTCATCTGTATACATATTAATTAGCAGGTAACGAAAACTTATTTTGGATTAATTACAAGAGACCTGTGTTCGAAACTCGAAGTGATCGTGACAGGATTGACCAGAGGCCTATCTGGTCACTACTGTTGGAGGAGACCAACAGGTATGCTGAAGCTGACCAGCAGGCACGCCTAACACCCAGAAGATGGTCACCCTTGCATCTCTGTGAACTACAAACTTGGGTAGGCTTATGTTTGGCAATGGGAGTGATGAAATTGCCAGGCAGAAGAGACTATTGGAAGAAGCAGTACGACATCTTCACCACCCAGTTTGGCAAGTTCATGGCGAGGGACCGCTTTGATCTGATTTGGAGGTGAGATTTATGCTTGTGACACAAATCAATGTGTAAATGCTGACAGAATATTCATAAGTGTACATAATTAATGAAATAAAAATAAACATATAAAAGATAAATTAGCATACGTACAAATTCTCATATGAAAATGTGAACCTATTCGTATACATTTCAGATACCTGCACTGCAACGACAACGCTGCACCTCCGAACAACCCAACAAAGCTGAACCCTGGCCGATCCTCTTCACAAAGTGCGACCGTTTATCCAGACTCTACTAAGCAGATTTCAGACTTTGCACAAACCAGATAATGAAGTAACTGTTGATGAATCCATGATCCGATTCAAAGGAAGGTTAGGTTTCCGCCAATATTTACCGGCGAAACCTATCAAATGGGGGATCAAGGTTTGGGCTCTGTGTTGTGCGAAGACTGGATACATGTTTAGATTCCAGGTCTACACAGGGAAGGAGGATGGAAGACCAGAGGTGAATTTGTCACAAAGAATAGTGGAAGATCTTGTGGCAAAATATCAGCACAGTAGACTGCGTGTGTACATGGACAACTTCTATACTGGTGTTGACGTCCTGGAGAAGATCTTGAACGATTTCAAGATCTATGGCTGTGGAACTGTGAGAGCAAATAGGAGAGGTCTACCTGCTGATCTGAAGCCAGGTACTTTGAATCTGAACAAGCATCAGTTCAGAGTGGCTCAGAAAAATGAACTCTCCTTTGCAATCTGGAAAGATACCAAGCCAGTGATGGTACTCAGCACCGTGCATGCCCCAGAGGAGACTGGAACTGTCAGGAGACGTGTTGATGGTGCGCGGGCGGATGTGAGAGTTCCGAAGTGCATAGCGGACTATCAGAAGTATATGAAAGGTGTGGACCTCTGTGATCAAATGGTTGGATATTACATGCCCAATCACAGATCGAAGAAGTGGTGGCGCAGAATATTTTTCTACTTTCTGTGCGTCTCGGTCCACAATTCGTATCTTCTCGCGAAGAGGTACCTCCCAGCGGCTGCTATGGCAAAGTGGCCAAACTACCTTGAGTTCTTCAAGGCAGTGTCTGATGGCCTGATAGGACAGGGCCGAGCTGGTCGAGAGGCACCCATCGCACCAGCCGCTGTTGCTGCCGCCGGCGCACCTCACACGCTGGACAAGTACCTGTTCGGCCGCAAGCGCAAGACCTGCCAGGAGTGTTCCAGGACCCGAGGAGCCGAGGATAAGAGGGCAGGAACTTGTACGAGCGGTTGCAGGGAATGTCAAGTTCCGGTGCATGAGAAGTGCTTCCATGTACATGTCGAGCGCATGTGTACTGGTCAGCGTTTGGAGGCGCAGAGGCAGCTAGCAGTGCAACAGGACTGATCAGTCCTGGGAGCTAAGTTGTGTCGTACATGGTACATGGTACATGTTACCTGTACGTGTACATGGTAGACTGTAGAAATATGATTGATATTGTACAAATTTCATCCATAGTTTGTGCATTACTTTATAATATGTCAAAATAATGTTGCATATTGCATGTTATTTTGTAAAAATATACAAATACCCCAGAAAATTTGAACAGTATTTTCACTGGGTCATATAAACCGAAGATTATATCTAAAAATAGATTTAGAAAAATGTAGTTTTTGTAGTTAATAGTTCTACTTTACTAATCTTATAAAAAAATTATAAAAAAAATAATAAAAAGTATAAAAATCATCAAAAAAACAAAGTAGAAAGTAGAGTTCAAAATGAGGTGCAAACAGTAATTTTTCAACTCGGATTAGCCATCTGACATGGGTGAACATATAAATTCATAGAATAAAAAGTATTGGTTATTTTGTGATGAAACTTTGTGAAGATATGTATAACATTTTAATAAACAAAAGGATTTTCTTTTTATAATTTTATCACAATTATTTATCATTTTATTTAAAATAAACTGCAGCTCCAACAAGAAAATCTCGCGGTTTTCTAATAACACTTTGATTTTCAATATGACCTGTAGAATCTGTAAATAATGGTATCAACATGAAATGAACATTGAAATGTAGGAAATTCAATTCTCTTTAAGCTGATAGGCAATTTACAACCATGACTAATTGACCAGTGACCACAAATCCACTTAATTAATCTGATGGGTGACCTAGCTAAATTTTTAGTGTAGCATAGCCAGAATGTGCCAGCTAAAATGGGTTAATGTACTCCTTTTTTCACACCCTGGCATTGGACTGACCAGACGCTGCCTTTTTTTGTGTGCTCAGGATAAATTATAGAAAGATGTAAGTTATTTTTAGGTCTGATCAAATTGCCTTTACCATGGCTATTTGGTCTCTGAGTCTATTGTTCAAATGATTTTAGGATATAAAAAAATCCCATTCAGTCTGATGACTTTATTACAACTCAAGAACTGTTTGAAATTTATATAGCATTTGTAAATTTGAAGATACAAAGAAAAGAAATATTGAATTTAGTAACACTTAGATCGTTTGCGCTGGGCTTTGCAAAATTTGCTGTAAAACGACTTCTTAAAAAGATACTGTAATTGAAAACAGGTACCCAAGAATGAATTTGCCAAATATGCAATCATCAAACCAGAAAGCCGATAGTTTTTCACAGAATCAAAGTGATTCTATAGTAGAGATCAAATTTATATCCAACGAAAAAGGGCACAGTCTTTTTGCTTCTTGTGACATTCAGAAACATGAAATTTTATGTGAATATGTTGGAGAATTCATTTCATGCGTGTAAGGAATAATTGATTTTTTTACATATTAAAAAAGACCTTCTAGCAAAGACGCCTATAATTTTTTGTGGGGATTGAATGGCAGCAAAGGCCTTGATTGGTGTCCACCATAAGGTGCAGTGGGGTGAAAACTGGGCTAAAAATGTCACTTGTGGCCAAAATATTGTGTGATCCAATCAATCCATGGCAACACTGTGGGCTGACATATAGGTCCAGGTGTAAAATTATCAGACAGGCATTACTACTGTCGTATAATTGAGTCATCTACCTCAATTATACAACGTCTAACCCCATATCATATCCTATTTGTTTCATAATCTATATAAGTATATATCATGTCGATTAACTAGACAATAACTAGAATGCCTTAGAATAAGGCTAGCAATGTTATGGTCGCCGAGGGGGCGGACCCAAGGACACGTGGCGCTGTCCATTGGTCGGGGGGCGGAGCCATGTGTGCGTGCATGCTTCGGCCGCCGCATATAATTGTATACCCGCTTTGAAAACGTTTGCTTGAGTTTGATTAACTGTGCTGAAGAAAGCCGAACCACATTGACGGCCACCACAGAAATCCTTGTGCAAGATTAGATGGAGCAGGATTTCTTTCTCTTCAAAAGAGACAATGAGTGACACAACTTGTTCTTACTCTGCACCTCTTCTTCAGCGTCCTCCATAGGAGTCGTCTGCTCCTTGGCTCCTCGCATGTGAGCTCCTTGGCTGTTGCCTCATTGGACTCCTCCACGGGGTTTCCAGCCGTGGATTCGTCGTCTGCTGGCGTCACAGCAGCGGCGTCTTCTTACGGCCGCTCCCACGCGCTCACAGCATTGAGTGACATTGAGTGACACAACTTTGTCCTATTTTACCTAACCCAGGTGCATCTTTATATTGGGTCTTATATGAAAAATTGGAGATCATGAGGTGAAAATCGTGTTATTCATCTAGATGATTTGCAAGATTTGTGTGATGACATTCAACTGTGATGCTACTTCAAAGCTAAATAGGCAAATCATTTTGAATGTAAATGCAATTTTTCAATGATGCACCGTCACTTCGACTCGTAATCTGTCCTAATGGCCATTAGTGGCAGTGATCTGTGTTCCAGCCTGGGAATCTGGCGGACCCTGGGACCGGGTACTGAAGAACTACATAAAAAAAAAATAAAAGAAATGGCATAGTTTACAAGATGTGGCAAACAACATGGCGTTAAGAGGAGAAATATTATTACAGTACAACACTGGCCGGTTTTGACATGGTGTTATCTTACCAAACATGACATGCGCAAATTTCTTAACAGGAATTTCTCAGTCCTTTGTATGCGTGTCTCGTGTGCAATGGCATGATACTGTACAGTTTAACCTTAGTTGGTGAAATATTTCTGGCAGGGTGTGTTTTGTCGTTGTTAAATCATCTTAACATCTATATTCTGTCTTCTATTGAACAATATTGAATGTTGCTTCCTTTGTTTTAGCAGTGTTGTCGTATATATTGACTATATTACCGAGTACTGTTTCCCTACGTATATCTGTGTTTCCACTGCACAACGACTACCATCTACATTACATATTCGCAACCGGAATTTACAATTGCATGGATATCACAAAGGATATGATTTCCTTACACACACCCCCGTGGAACACAATATCGCAGGCCCAAAACAATAACATTGCCGCAACTCTTCGGGAGGCATGCAAGCCTTAAAATCAGCATCCACAAATTGCTTTTAACATGGGAGCCGCCTGGCGGCAAGGCTAACTTCGCTTGCACGAATGCAAATCTGCGTATCACGTGATCGTTTGTTATGATGCTGGAGATTGGAATGCGGTCAATGTTACGAGTGTCCTTGGCACAGATATTATCTCTGGCTGGCTGTCAACCACATATGTGGTTATGCGAGTAAGGTGGGAATGAATACAAATATTACCTTATGACCCATGTATATGGGCCTTAACTTAAAACCAAAATGATGTAATGAATGCCTGATTTAAGCGAGTCGGCGTGCTGGTGGATACCTCCCGTGACCGTGGATGACCATTGTATCCTCAACACCCATCTATGTACTGCTGCAGACGGCAAATCTGGCTCACATATATCTTATGTTAAAATAGATTGGAATATTATGAAGGAATATGGTGTCATTCCTAACACCCTGCTTGTCGATGTGCGACATTTCATTGTTGAAACGTCTGTTGTGAGAGATGTACATTGCTCCATGGGCAGTATGCCAACTTGTCGCGTTAATTTCCTTATTAGTGATCACTTACATGGGACTTATTGTTATTTGGTGGTCCAGATATTATTAGCTATTACACTCACATACACCGATTGTTCGTGTCTTGTGTCAATGTAATCACTGCTTCGTTGAAGAGGGCATGATATTACCTGGGTTGACATCCCTGGGTCAGCATGGTGTGGTTATACTATTATCGTCGATGTCACCGCGATGTTTTCACTTCAGTAATGGTGGTGTGAGATCCTTGCTTCTCAATGTATATCATGGTTGGTATGGATTAAATGCGGGGTGATCGTTCCTCAGCAAGACCGAATGCAATTATGTAATTAACACCACCATACAAACACATACAGACATGATATACCTTGTCGTCTATATGAACGTACCTGAGGGTTGATCAACCATAGTCCTTTGCATTGAAAGACCCTAGGCTTGTACCCGAAGATCTATATCCCGTGAGAGTGCAGTATAATGCTTTTCCGGCCTTGTTACTTACCACTCTGTAGAATCGACAGCAAACATGGAGAGAGCCAGGACATACAAGATCGCGTCAACATGTATGAAGAGCCCATTTATGAAGAACGCTCGCTTCAGGCTAGGTTCTTCTATATAATGATGTGCCAGACAGTTCAACATGTCTTTATAATATGCAGGACTGATTCTATTTTGAAATTGGTAAATCTGGACCGTATCCTATCTTATATTAAAAATAAAATTAATTAAAACAAGTAAAACGGATGAGATTGCATACACACGCAACACTGGTAATACCGTAGGCGGTCGGTCAGTCGTCTCGACTATGTAAATTTATCTGGGTCGGCGCTACAAACACATAAGATAATGGAGAC
>JAGTTF010000407.1:0-15499 GCA_019095985.1 Streblospio benedicti
TTACATAGTGTGTTTACACTAAACAAAAATAGCTGCCTGCCACTGGATTTCTACCAACCTAAATATAAAGCATGCACCACAAGTTATGTTTGTGTTCAAATAATCTGTTTATCTATAAAGAAAAAGGAGGCAATAGCAATTTTGAATGGGCTCATAGACCTGTGTCTCCTGATTAATGGAGCATAGAGAGGTCTGTTTAAGGCTACTTTAAATCTTCGGTTATAATACTTTGGGTAGATCTACTGGTTAATGCTATATACGACATGCAATTTAATTCTGTGCTTCTGTAAATTTACTGGGAATGTGAATCACACAAACCGTGTGGCAATAATTCGTGAAGAGATGTATAAACATCAACATTCTCATGCTAGTGCGATCAGCATTACTTGACCAATATATGATAGGGATCAATAACATATATATTTAGGTTGATGTGAAAAACTGCCTTAAGTATGGGTATTTATGAAATAATCACTCACAATTCTCAAAGTATTTTTAAATCACCCGATACTTCCAAATTAATGTATTGCCTTTGTTAAATAAACTCTTCAGTGCACATCTTATGTACACAACAGCAATTTATGAAATAATCTTGTGCTGCTAAACTGTTTTAGAACTTTTCATTAAATTGTCAATTCTCCTCATTCTTGATCAAATCAGTAATACTTTTTAGTTCATGTGGAAGTCGGCTGCATTCTTGTGTTTTGTATTAAGGGAGCTACATGTCGAACATCTGAGAGGGGCTGGGAGGATTTTCAAAATAAACATGTTACTGTTAATGGAATAGAAAATGAGTATTTTACACTGGATCATAGACAAAATTCGTTTCATTCTCTACTGGTCTAAAATTGATATTGGTATTGATAGTGGTAAGGAAAAAATGTCAGTGTTGAATGAGGAAATGGTTTTAAAAATATGTAAAAGATAATGGCTTTTTAACGGCCTTTTATCTCAAGACGGCCGCACCTGATATTTTTGCGATGGGATATGGGATGCCTTTGGGGAGGAACGTCCGTTCATGGTGTCAAAGATTACAGATCTATCAATGGATACGTGCAGGAGAAGTTGTAATGCGAATAGTTGCTAAAGTCCAGTTAGTGGTATCATCAGTTATCACCACCGTGCGGCATGCTGACAAACATATTCAAGCCAACATCAATGACTAATCTTTACAGTATTACAACATAAATGACTACTTTGCCAACTTTATACTATTACATGTAACTTCTGCCCTGGAATTATGAAATGAATAATGTATCGAGGTGTGCCACTGAAAAAACTGTCTGCCCAAAGTAGTTGGAAATGATTCTTTTAGCGAAAGTCAAACCTCCTGCCCCCCCCCTCAGATGATCAAATGGTAGGTCCCTAAACAACACGTTGGCTGCCAGCCACTAGATTTCTACCTACCTAAATATGATGAATGCATGATTGCAAGTTATTAATGTGTTCACTTTCAAATAATCTGTTATGATATCTGGGATGGCAGTTTTGAGTGGATTTATCACAAGGCATGATTCGCCTGCATTCATTTGCTAGTGCCTAACCTTCCACGGCAACACACTGATAATGCCATACGTTCATTGAAAGTAGCATTATCTTTTAGGTCTCTTCTCTATAGACATGAAAAAAAACTGTTTATCTTGATCTTTGATAACTCGAACGATCTCGATAATAGAAGAATAAATACATTAACTTCACTTTATGTATGTGCGAAAATAGACATGTTGCACTGTTACTTGGGATTAGAGAAAATATTAAGTTGAGGCAAGTTATGCAATGAGCTTTTCTTTTGAGGGCATCGCTAGGTATAAGCAAAGAGAGTGCCCACTTTATACTAGATGCATCTCATACATGGAACAAATATAACTTTTAATATAAGTCATGATAGAGAATAAGTGTCCTCACAAGACATTAACTTCACTTTACGTATGTGTTAAAATTGTCTTGTTGCACTGTACCTGGGGATCATAGTATCTCGGCAACTTGGACAGTGAAACTCTTTGAATGACACATCACTTAGAGAAATCAAAAAGGCAAATAATCAAAAGTTCACATTAAACATATTGAATATTATAAACAACATGATTGTATTGTATCAAAAAAGTAAGTTTCTTAACATTGTGAACAGTTTAGATACGTGTACACATATTATTGTTTCACTGAATGGCACACTCCTCATATTAAACTGATAGAATAATTCTTGTAAGAAGGATTAATAATAAATTGACATGAACCATGTATGGCTACACCTCTAATATTGTTTTAAGTACAGTGGGCTGATTACAAAGTTTGAAAAAGTAATTTTCATGTATTTAAGGATGACCACAACCTGAGGCTGATTTTTGATAATGATTTGAAAGCAAATCAAAGATGATGAGGTTCGTCATGTTACCATTAGACAAATGATGCTTTCACCATGATTGTGGCTTTGTCATCAAACTGTGGATACCAGCATTTTTGGAGCGTATTTGTGTAAAATCGTTATTTGAGTGTTAAAAGACATTTAGAATTATCATGCTTTATTTTTATTTCATTTTTCATGATCTCAACACCACTTGACATAAGTTTTGTTGCAATTCACAGTTTGTCGTGCTCTAGCAACTTTACATCTACACCAGGTCATTGGGATTCTTGTCACACATCTTTCTCAACTCCCGGGGGAGCATACAGCCTCTTGAGCATACAGCACATCGCTACCGTAGTGCAGACGTGCTTATCACTCACATTAGCGTTCACTCGCCTGACTGCACATATTGAACATATAGGTGCTACGGAGCAGTGTGCAGTCTGTTAGATGTAAGTTTGCTCAACACCCACCATCAGGCCCGAGCAGGAATCAAACCCACGACCTTCTGGTCATGAGTCCAACTCTATACATTTGACCACGGAAGCACATCGTTTTTATGATTATGTTCGTAAGGGCTTTCTTTCCTGCATTGCCCTTTCTTTTGTTATGCCGTTGTTTGCTATTTCCTTTTTGAGCATCGACTTCAAATCCGATATCACAATGCATTTTTGTGCACAAGCTCCAAGGGGAAGGTGTGGGTGTGGAGGTCACTCAAATTCTAGTTAAAAAAATAAAGGGGTCATTCAAAATCCAGAGTTGGTGATAGGTGGGGGGTCATTCAATCTATCAAATTTATTGTTTCCGTTCGGCCGCCCCCTCCCCGCGATGATAAATGGTCACTCCCTAAGTAGCAAGCATTGATATTGTAAATCAACCTAGAATTGTGATCTATCATAGGATGCACATTCTTCAATTCTTTTACGCAGATTTCACAATATTTTAGTGGTGGGAATGTTGTTACTAGATCAATGTAAAATGGAAAAGAAACTGGTTCAAGCTTCCACATCTGTTTTGGCATTATCTTGGATGAAAAATCATTTTTAGTCCAAGGCCGTAAACGTGAAGATAGATTCCAATCTCGCATCAGTAATACGTTGCCATTTGAGATTGTAAGAAAAAAAGTGAAATAAAAACTAACTTTATGAGACTAGTACGAAAAGTCAGTTAGTGTATCTCCATTAAGGCGGAGAATACTGTAAGCATAATCCATGCATATATTATGTAAAAGTCTCCACTTCAGTTGTGTTTGTGGAATGATTAAATTGGAAAATGGCTGGTTACTGGCCCGTGATTGGATGTCTAACTGGCCCTTGACAATGTGCCATCCTAAGTTGACTTCATAGCAATGGGCGCAAATCCCCCTCTTGCATGGCAAGTTAGACAGGATTAGGCAACATAATTTGCATGAGGTGCAGCGTTCTGGCCTACTATGATTGGTTAACTTGGCAAGCAACTTTCCGCATGTGAAAAATATATACTACATTCCATAATCATACACCAAAGAATGCCACTTTTATTGAAATAAGTTTTTTTCTAAAGTATTTATGGAACAAAAGGTGAGTTCGGTTGAAGAATAGCCAAAACTTATCTAATATTTTTTTTCTGTGTTGTCTTTCGTTTATACCAAGTGGATCTACCAGTTGAATGGGGAAATACTAAGACATGCTATTACTTTTAATCTACGTTTTTTCATTGGTTTATCTAACGGCCATGACCATGAAATATGTGGAGCGTGTGATCTAATATGCCTTCAGAGTGTTCAAAAACACAATATTTTTCCAGTTACCTTTCAATGTGCACCCCTGACTATGCCATTTGTCAATGCAATCACTGTGATTGTTAACGTAAGCATCTTCATTGCCCCTTGGTGAACTTAACTATATTGTCCTTTCTTTCTACTTTTGATCTAGTTTTTTATGTTATTATCTAGTTTAAAATAATCACCAACCCAAATAAAAGGTTTACACATTGTTAAACAAGTTTCAATGCTGTGCTTTGACTTTATTGCTTAGGCCACTCTGAATAGGTTTATGGTTGAGATGAGCCGGAAGATTATGGTCACTGTAGATATGTGTGACCCAATAAGATAATCACATGTAAATTAGGATTTCTCATTGGCCGCCAACAAGAGGATCTGGTTGTATTAGTGAATGTCTGAAAGATTTGGAATAACCCATATGTTATGAAGTTACAAATTTACTTCAGATCTATTTATATGATTTTTAAAAAGATCTGCTATTAGCATTCTGCACGCAAGCTATTTATAGTAACAAGCCCAGATCAATTCTGGGGAAAACAGGTGCGCTGAGCAGGGTAGGACAAACAAACCGGGCTCCTTAGTAAATAGAGAGAAATGGCTGACTTTCTACCCAAGAGTGTTGGATTAAAATTGTGCCAATCCTCTTATTTTTAACTTGGGATGAATTCGGTAACCTCTGTTCTACAACATACCAGAAGTATTCTCAGACATCATTGATAATAAAGATTTGCCGGGACATTTAATATTCCATCTTTTTGCATCCACTACCAAACCAACAGTCCCACCATGTCCATTGAAGTAACAACAAATACTGACTTGCAGGTGGTTGCAATCTTGCATTTTTTTTATCCTAAGTTTTGAAATAACTTTCACTTAATAGAATTTTTGATCGAGATGATATTACTACAGCATGCAAACAGACATACCTTACCAGAGAGCAGTAATAAATATGGTTGTCAGGACACTGATGTAGAAATATTTATAGATGTTTGGTAAATGTATAGATCTAGACCTAGGAACGTAAAAGTATTGAACAGATGCCAGCAAGTGCTAAGTATATTTGTAGGTTTATTACGGCGGACTCGCAATGCCACAGAAATATATATATATGGTTATTATTTCACTTATTAGTTGTTGAATCAATATAATATTTTGATGGAAATAATCTGTAGTAATATGCAATTCCATTCATATATATACGTCTTTGTAATTGGTTCAACTAAATAGTTTATTGGAGCATTTATCCTGTGGATTGGAAATTTTGACAGGTGACATTCGACGGAAAGTGTCAGTGCCATGTCAATGTCTGCAGGTTATTGTAACAATAACTATTTAATATTTTGGTCCCATGTGTTGAAAATGATAAACTACATACATTTCTTGTCAGAATGCCTTACTTTTATAGGAATTGATGCAATAATAAATGCACAGCAATAATTTTCAAAGGGGCATATTTTATTTTGTGGGTCCGTTTTACTACGGGAATGTCTACATTAGACAAGCACAGAAAAATAGCAAATATAACGTTTCATCGAAATTATATCCTTTAAAAGTATTTGAGAATGATGAAAAACCAATATGTGATTGATTTGACACCAAGAAATAAGAAATCAAACAATAACAAGTTTGTCAAATATAAGTTGAAAGTCGGAAGATGTTTAGGTATTTTCATAAGCTTTACTACGGCAACGCTATCAATGGCGCTGTTTGTCCTATCGAGGCCAAGTGCGCTGAATCTCATGAATATTCATGAGTTGTGACGTCTTGCGTGCAGCACGCTCATGCTTGTATTGTTTCTGTAACCAAAAGTCTACCCCCATCAAGTGTAAGGGACGTGCACATAAAAAGTCTCAGCAGTTTTTAGCATTCCATTAGTTTTCCGATTGCTATCTCACAGTAGCCAAGTGCAGGAGAACCTCCATTTGAGACCACCTGTATAATAATACTATTTCTGGCGGTCCAAAACCTTCATAACAGATATCTACCAACTTCCAAAGAGACCACTTCTCTACAGATCATTCCAGGTTCTATTGTATATGAATACGTTAATTCCATTTCAAAAATGATTTTCAAAGCCCTGGCATTTAGCCCCACAACATGTAATATATTTGCCCTATCTTGATGTGAATCTTTCATATCATTGATAACATTGAAAGTCTAAACCCAAACTGTTGGAAACGCACACAGTTGTTTTCTCTGTCCTGTCTGCCCACATGCTTTTGTATCATGTAATTGATTGAACTATTTTGATGATGATTTAATCTGTTAGTTTTTAGAATTTGAATAGAAACAGGTCTGGTTGGAAAAACAATTTGATAGATAAGCGTTTTATGTATGCCAAATGTTCTGTCATTTAGAATATTGATAACAATGTGTTGAGGAGTTAAACGCCGATTGTGCCTTATATAACAATTATGAAAGTACGGTTTCAAATAAGAAATTAGATTAATCCAAATCCTTATATGTGCAAACAAATGTTAGTTAGTATGATATTTGATGCATATGTACATACAATAGAAACAAATACATGAAAGCTAGACATATATACCCAGTGGGCACAGAATGTTGAAGCAACATAGTTATTTCAATATTGAATGAACTTAGATATTTTGACTTTGGATTGACATAGATGTATGTGGTTATTTTGAGTCGTCATCAACTTAGATATTATGAGGATGAACCAACGTAGATATTTTTATGTACCATGAACTTAATGATATCTCATATTCTTGAGCCATGATTCAAAGGAAATATTTATTGGGGTATTAAAACCATACACAGCTTTCACTAGATGTTGGACCAACATATCTATTTTGACAATGAATCAACTTAGACATTTGGACTTTGAATCAAAACAGTTATTTTGACTCTGGGTCAACATAGATATCTTGTTGTTGTATCATCATAGTCATTTCAGTTATTTTGTTGTCGGGTCAATATTGAATGTAATAGCCAGGAAAAAGTAATGTTTAAAAAGTGCAAACAGCAAACATCGACATCAGACAATATGAACATTTGGGTGAAGTTGAAAATCTAATGTGTCAATCAACATCGGTGTGACGTTGAATACGTGACTGACATCAGATGTTAATCCTACTAGAATCGAACGTTGGTGCGATATCACTGTGCCCGCTGGGTAGATTGAAGATCTTAGGTTTACCCATAAATCATGTGTTCCCTATAGTTTATGATTATATAAGGTATTCAAAAGTGTCAGCATATAGATTGTGAGTGTATGAACCCTATAAAACTTTATAGAGGCAGACACGTGATTAGTGGAGCAGACAGCCACCTATTTAAAGCCATACCGTATATTCACATGAACTGGGTAAACTTGTCAACTTGAATGTATTGTGAAGGCATTTACCAAAAGAAACATAATTTTTAGTTATGGATGATAAACTTAAACAGATAAAGAGTGTATGTTGGTAAAGTGTTGCTAAACCAAGCGAACTGTTCGTTTACACTCCATGACGCCCATATGCAAAATAACTATTTGTTATGTATAGTTTAATGGAAAGAGTATTCATCACAAAGTTTTGGGAATGTTTAAAATTTCTTTATGAATGATCACATTTTTAAAGAAGGCAGAAGATCACAAACGTGTATCTACTAGTAGTCTTGTTAAAATTAGTTTAAATCTGTGGCTCCAGTAGACATCTTTCAAAAATGAAACATCAGAAAGATGTACACTTTTGTGGCATATCAATGCAAAAAAAAGTTAAGTAGTTGATTCTTTGGGTGTTGGCCAATCGAAGAACCTAAACCATGTAATTATCATCGTTGTATATCTGCTGATAACAATGATTGGTCTCTTTGTATCAATAATTATGGGAAAACATGCAATAACTCCTTTCATTCTGGCTAATCCTTGGCTAGAAGTTCTGGCAAAACCGTCCAATTTTTACAGAGAAATCCACTTTCCAATTCATAAAACAACCAAACCCAACTGACATTTTAGACAAACTCTCTGACTTGATTGCGATACTTACCACTTGGCGTGATTGACAATGAGAGAGAACAGAGAACTGGGGTGCATTCTAGGCAGCAGAAAGCGCCTGACAACATGAAACCCACTCAGAAATCACAGAATATAATTGCTTGGTGTGGTATGGAAACAAAGCCACCTTGGTGTCATTTGAATGCTCTCTGTGTGTACTATCAATCTGTTATAACGAGGGGCCGGGTGTTAGGGCTAGAGGGCCTTCTCGGCTGAGGAAAGTGCAGCACGGGTGCTGACACTTGAAGTACACTATCTCCAAGAAACAGGTCAACATGTTTTTGCCTAATATTGGCAGGGCAATTAGGTAGATCTGACGTATCACACTTGCAAATATGGGGTTAGCGGCTGATTTAAGGCGGTAAGTTCTCATCTGTGACCTCACAACCAAAGTGTCGTGTTCACATACATTGAAATGTGTTTTCCGTTTGCTTGTGATATCAAATGTCACTTACCACTAGTGTGTGGACGGTTCGAGAAAATTGAGACCGGTTAATCGGCCCTGCAAAACCGAACCGTAACCGGTTGACCGCCGAGCATCGCTCATCCATATATTTCATGTTATTTTCAGGAACTGCATGCAAGGTGCACGATCAAATATGATAACTACATTAATGCCTACATAATATGCATTGCTAACTTGTTTCTTTTTCACCTTCACATTCCCATCCATTATCTATAGATTTGGCAAAGTTATGTGCGTATTAAATCACGTATTCATGTTTACAGTTTACTAGTTTCACTATCATTTTTGTGTATAGATGAACCATAGCACATGTTTCTATCAATATTAGCGTTTGAAAAAAAATCGCGGTTTATGCATTTCGTCTTTTACGTTCAACAGCTGAGCAAGGCAATTTGAACTGCCAAAAATGTTAAATCACGCAAAATTAATGAAATATATGGATATATATAGCTTGGGCATGAAAATAATCATCAAAATCAATAACCGGTTTGTCAATGTATGCTTAGAAAATCGACCGTAGCCGGTTATCCGTCCACATACTACTTACCACCACATAATAAGTAAAATTTACCATACTATTCCGATACCTACTTTTACGCCGTGAGCTTTTCGCTAAAATGTTGCACGGTATCAGGGAAACAACTGATTTTGGTTAAGCGATAGTCAGTTTGAAAAAAATAAGAGTTGGTTTGGGTAAAAGCATTTTGTTGGAACATAAAACGTTTATCAACATATAAGGTTATCCAAATATCATTCATAAGTAACATTTTCCAAATTGCATGTAAACAGAAAAGTGAGTTAAATGACAGTTTAAACATTCACACATTTAATCCCATTTGTATTCACATCAATAATTTTGTTGCAATGAAACTAAAATGCAGCGAAAGACTTTTTATGTGACTTGTAACCAGAACTAGATCAAAAGCGCTCAGAGGCCACATGCCAAAGGTGGACACAAGTTTCAAGTTTTCAAACTAATCGCGGAAATTGCCAACGATTGCCATAAAATGAACTTCTAGAAGGCACACTTTATTTCCAAAATGCCAAAAATGAACACATGTGATGGATATTGGGTATGTAAGCAGTGTAATAAATTCAGAGGTAATAGGTGAAGGTATATAAGAACTATCACAAAATCACACACATGCACATACATACACACACATACACACATACACACACACACACATGCACGTACACATGTAAGCATGCATACATGATATGTACTAACCAAAAACAAAGATATTGCTTACCATTCCATTGGATCATAGTCTGTTCTGGTTATGAGCCTTTTCACACTGGTGATATTTGTTTGACAGAATTTTGAATACCATTGATATTTGTTGAGAGGACAATATGTTACATTTTGGACATTTTTTGAATATTTTATGTAGCTTTTAAACTATAAGCTAAATTCAATATTTGAACTGCAACAGGTCCTCTCATTGTTCTTTTGTTTGTATGTCGTAACTGCTGGTGAAAT
Organism: Streblospio benedicti; assembly: GCA_019095985.1. NCBI lineage: Eukaryota > Metazoa > Annelida > Polychaeta > Spionida > Spionidae > Streblospio > Streblospio benedicti. The sequence continues at coordinate 10,056 of JAGTTF010000407.1, forward strand.
GTAGTGCGAAAAGTCAATCGAAAGAGGATAATTTTGAATACCAAATTTTGTATTTGTGAAGCGCTTTCAAATGCATAAAATCATCATCAGAGCTGCTCTATCCAAAAATATTTGGACTTTGTAGCTCTGATGAAGAATTTATGTATTTGAAAGTGCTTAGCAAATAAATTTTAGAAAATTTGGTATTTAAAATTATCCGCTTTTGACCTACTTTTCACCAGCTGTAAAGACGTACACACAAAACAAAAAAATTTAAACTGTATGTCAACCTTGCATTGAATATATTTATTGAATTTCTTTACTTTTATTTATTTTTGTGGGTAAATATTTTTGGAAGCCTAAATTTTCTTTTCAATATACCTTCTTTATCACAAATGATGAAGTTTGGCCCTTTAATAACCTAGCTTGAAAAGATTGACAATTATTTTGGCAACCAACAGTTAGTAGGATCATCTCAAAATGAACAATAATTAGTATATATGTCAACCTATATTGAAATCTTGCATTATTTAGTAGAATGTGTTCAATACTCTTATCACATATTTATTTTTCAGCCTGTGTTTCTGCTCTTGCTGCTGGTGCCCAGTTTTCATGCCCAGTGTACCAGTGATGACTGTGGAAGTCCAACTGATATTGATGTTAAAATCCAGATTCTGATGACAAAAGTTGACCGACTGGCTCAGGAAAATCAGAGGCTGCTGAGTGACAATGAGAAAATCTTAAATGATAACAAAATCATAACTGACAAGATAAATGTTTTGGAAACCAACAACAAGCAGCTAAATGATAAAATCAGTTCCATGGAAAATGACAATCAACGCTTCTCAACAAGAGTCACTTTATTAGAGTCTAGCCTGCAAAGTTTTTCAACAAATATTAGTGCTTTGGAAAGCAGCCACCAAACTATGTCTTCAAGATTAGCCTCCCTAGAAGGTAGCCTGCAAACTACTTCTTCCAAAGTCTCTTCTCTAGAAAGCAGTCAACAAACTACTTCTTCTAAAGTCTCTTCTCTAGAAAGCAGCCAGCAAAGTATTTCCTCTAGATTATCCTCTCTAGAAAGTAGCCAACAAACTATTTCTTCCAAAGTCGTTTCTCTAGAAAGCAGCCAGCAAACTACTTCTTCTAGATTATCCTCTCTAGAAAGCAGCCAGCAAAGTACTTCTTCCAAAGTCACTTCTCTAGAAAGCAGCCAGCAAAGTACTAGATTTCTTCAAAGCCAACAAACTATTTCTTTTCTCTAGAAAGCAGCCAGCAAAGTACTTCTTCCAAAGTCATTTCTCTAGAAAGCAGCCAGGAAACTACTTCTTCAAAGATTACTGCTTTAGAAACTAGCAACCAGCAACTCAGAACACGTGATAACAATATCCAGGTACGTCTGCTCCTACCAATTTCCTAGTATACCATGTATCTCTCAAAATGAAGATGTTAAATAGTACTTGGCAGCATCATGTCACAGTTCTATGTGAAGTGGAAGAGCGTCCCATTCTACAGAATACATGTGTAACAGTCATTACATGTGTGCTGTGTTTTGTAAAAGGTGGTTAATTAGGTATGGTTTAAGACCTAGCTAATATTTTAGGTGTTGTAGTCCAGATATTTTAATTAGGTTACTGTTACTATTGAATGTAGGTGTCAGTGAAATTGCAACACCTGGATATGTAACAAAGTGCGTTTATTACATACACCATACATAAGGTTTTTGTATGGAAAAATGTAGAACATATCAGAAATTTATTTGTCAGCCAAAAGGAACACTCAGCCTAATACATGCATCATATTAGTCAATCATTTTGGAAATGTATTTATTTTGACAACATTATATCCCTAGACATACATTTCCAAAGTGATTGGCTAATATGATGCATGTATTTTTATTATAGGATTGGCAACAATATGTTTGTTGGAGAAATAGTGATAAGTTATTTGATTTGGATATTTATTTTTCGTATAGAACTTACTGTGTGATTAAAGTGTCAAAATCATGTTATGAGGTAATTTTTGTGTAACCCACGATGCAGGTGACTTTTGCTGTATTTGAAAATAAAATAAGATAAAGATTTTCAAAATAAAAGTTACCTACATCAGTCAGGGTCAAAATAAATACCCAAACAGCCAAATTATCATCAAATCATTTTGTTTTTTGTGTCTTGGCATAGAATGTCTAAATTAAATAACATGTGATATTAAGATTTGTACCAATAATTTGTGTTTCCGAAAAAAATGCATTTATAAAATTGTTCACATTTTGGCTTAGTTTTGTTCGCGAGGAGGGTAACTGTCGCCACCCGCATTCCTTCTGCACAGTGCATTGGTTGGCTGTGGTCTGTATGACTTGATATAAAGTAAACATATGAGTCATATCAGTATAACATCTTGTGTTGTTCCAGACCACCATTGACCAACTCCAGGCGAGCGTTGACAATCTACAGACGCCCTCAGCAGGTAAAATCTTATTTATCACGTATGGTGACATCAATTATCATAAAGTATAGCTCTGACCAGAGGTCAATATCATAGATTTTGCAAGTGCAACATATGAAGAGAACTAGATATAAAAGTAATGAAGTATTGAAGTGATCCTCCTTTTTTGGATGGCTTTGTTTGGTGATTACAAGAGAGTTTGTGATACATTGGCGAGTGCCCAAGTTAGTGTTTGGTATTCAACCATATTTTGTGTTTATATTGTCCTTAATACCCAGTTCACACTGATGGCGGATCTCGCGCTTTAAATCTACCAGCAAAACGCCATCATTTTGCTTGTCTGAAAATATATGGTATGCTCTGATACTAATCGGTTGCCACTTTGGGGGATTAATTATTTTCCTACTTGTTATGGTTCCTCATGCTTTGATCCTGCTTTGACGAGGCTTTGATAAGCTTTCTTATGCTTTGATGCAATTATGACACTTTAAATCAAGCACTGTAACGATGAACAATCTTTGTTGTGGATTGCTACGCTCTGCTAAGCTCTATTACACATTCGAAAATGCCCAGATTGTGACTCTCACGCTGCTTGTGACCAATAGCCTATATAAGACTATAGGCTAGGGTCCCCCGCTTTAAACCAAGCTCTGTTAACATTTCCTATGCTTGGAGTCAAGCTTTGCGAGCTTTGTTATGTTTTGTTAAACTTTAATACGCTCTCGGCGCTTTCATAAATTTGTGATAGAGCTTCCAAATCATTTAAACAGTTTGAATTGTTTTGGCACTCCTGCTGAATGTACCGCAATTATGACCCTGATGCTCTCTAATCAAGCTTTGATACGTTATGGCTCATCATTGCACGCTGCTTTATTGCGCCATCAATGCGCCGTTGGTGTGAGCGGGGTTTGTTGGTCATGCTCAGTGGCTGAACACGTAGAGAAGCAATATGATGCGTTCTTTGCATTCTGAAAGTTTCGTTCATTCAAGCAACGTATTAAAGTATATAGAGCAATTTAAATACCACGCAATAAGAAGCCAACATATACCCAACAAAACATACCCAACAAAAGCAAGACCGCATTGTATCTTTAAATGTGTAATACGTATTAAATGCGGAAAATATAAATAATATTTTCCTTACACTTGCAATGCCATTGCTCATTGATATTGAGCTTTACAGAACAAATATTATTTTGGCTGTGCATTACCTTTTAAGCCTCCTCATTCATCATACACGGTCCAGTGGCATGCTTGTTACACTACATTGTCCTTTTCAAATATTCCGTGGGAGCATACAGTATATGGCAGGTAATAATGTGAACGGGCTTTTTCAACTGCCACCAGCTTATCAAACCAGAATGACACTTTTTTTCTAGTCATAAAGGCCAAGGATATATACTATTGGTTGCTGTCCTGTTAGATTTTGACATATCTCATTCTTAATGGAAAATTAAGATTCATTGATTATTGTATGGTGGATAAAACTGACTATCGGCGGCGGTCATGAGGATGAGATGTGTGATATAGACCTAGAAGAGTCCTCTGTGTGACCACTTACACTACAGTGGTCAAGGGTTTCAGTCCCAACAGAGGCTGTGTAATACTAGTATAGTCCTATAGACTTGGAGAAAGAATCCTCTATGTCAATACGTACACCTACAGTGGCCAATTGTTCGAGTCCCGGCAGATTCCATGTGATATAGTCCTATTAGACTTGGAAAAAGAATCCTCTGTCAATCCTTACACCCACAGTGGTCAAGTGTTCGAGACCCGGCAGAGGCTATGTGATATCACCTTATAGACTTAGAGAAAGAACCCTATAATGTTAGTATACATCTCATTATCATAAAACATCATTTGCTAGCTTTCTCTGGCGCACTTTATAATTAGTCTTACACACAAAAGAAATAGAGAAAATTGTGATTATGGCTGAGAAGTCACGCCCTTCAGGCATTTGACCCACACTGACACGCAGTTTAGTGACACAACATACGGTTTCTTACACCTTCTTGGCAGTGGAAATTCAGAGAAACTTGTGTAAAAGTGTTCACATCTGTGTAGATAATAAAGTAGTAGTTATACAAATACTGCCAACATGATATGTTACAGATCATATTATTTACAAAAGGACCTCTCTATTAAGACCACCCCTGAAACTGGCTTCAAGTTGGTCTCTATAAAGAGCTCGTCTCTCTATGTAGATTCGCATTGGTCTCTGTATGAAGCTTTGGAACAACAAAAACATCTCTTTATAGAGGTGGTCCTAATGAGAGGTTCAACTGTATATTTTATTAATTCATGGAACGGACTATGTAATCCTGAAACAGTATGCGCACATGTTTAACACAGATCTGCATTTATGCGTGAGTGACACAGTATTATTTAACTTTTGCATAAGTTATGATTAAGTCACACTATGATAGTTATACAATATGTTTACATGTGTCTCAATTATTGTTTCATCATCATTTGCATGTATTTCCACATGACTCATGTATCATTATGTGATTCCAGCCTCTGCCGCCTACTTCTCTGTAGACATCACACGTCTGGATAACTACAAACAGTCGTCCGTCAGCGGCGACATCCGGTTCAGCAGCACGATGCAGGCGATCGTGCCGTGTCGCGCTGGGGAGAAAGTGTGGGTGAGGGGGCTGTGTAGTGGGTGTCGTCTGCATGATGGCAGCTGGCACCTCAACACGTTCAGCGGGTTTAAGCTGTGAACTTACAAATTATTTGCTTGTTTTATTTCCCCTAACTTTTTTTACCCATTTTTTTATTTGTCATAAGTAACCTTTTTCATTGCCTTTGGATTGTCTTTATGTATACACTAATAATATGATAAATGCAAATTTTCTTCAGTGATAAATGTGAGATCAGCAGCATCATGTATTTTATGCTGAATATTGTGATATCCCAAGATCGTAACTTCAAATAACCGCCTGAAGACAATTGCAATAAGGGTCCCTGCTGGCATTTGGCTGATAGCAGAGTTATATGTTTTGTGGCATTGTTATATA
>JAGTTF010000408.1:0-15236 GCA_019095985.1 Streblospio benedicti
AGATGCATTAGTTCTGACCTGTTTAGATGGGGGTGGGGTAGAGAGGGTTGGGATGAGAAGAGGTGGTGGCAGAGGAAGGATGGGTAGGGAGGGTGGAACATTTATTCTGCTCCACGTGTTTACCAGGGGTAGCAGTAGCTGGGAGGTGGGATATTAGAAGGATCAATCATTGCCATATTCAGTACATGTAGTCTGTATATGGCTGTGACATATGACGATGGGGGGGGGGGGGGGGGGGGGGGGGGGGGGCGGTGATGGAGATGTATTTAATCTGTCACAGACCTGTATACTGACCTGGAGATACTGATGGGAGCTGGTGTGAGGGATGTGGGACAGGGGAAAGGATGGGGAGGGAGGAGCATATAATGTGTTCCAGATTTCATCTGTTTCAACTCGCGAGCAATTCCGGGTAAACAGCTAGGTTCACAATAAATTACTTTCGATATTTCTGACCGTAAAAGGTCTGGTACTAATTCATCATTTCCATTATATGACATTTCTCTCTTTAAAAAAGCAAAATATTTACAAGCTCTATATAACTATATTCATAATTTTAGGGATCATATTTTAGATTGCTACACGTGTGATGATTGGTTTGTACATGGGTCCAATGTGCAAGTACCACCCCTTGCCACTACAGAAGATAGTTGTCAGGATACAAAGGAATACACAGGAACAAAGAGCAATTGGAAGCTCCTGTCCAAAAAACAGGTCTTTTTTCTTCTTTTTTGCATTTCTTTAAACTTTACACATTCTAATGTGCATACTGCATACTTCTGATAACAATACATAATTTAATTATATTTGATAAATTTAATTTGATTAAATTATTAACTTTCAACAATTATGTGACAGCTAGAGATATGCCTGACCATGACAGCATTTGACTTCTAATAATATTAATAAAAATCTATAATTTAATTCTCTGAGATTTGATTACATTACTTTCCAGTTGAAAGGTCCAGAAAGATGATAGAATCAGAGGAAGTGGAGCCACTTTTAAAATGTATTAGAATCGGAGAAAGCTCTTATAAAGGAAGGCCACATCAAAAATAAATATGTACGGAATATGTTTAAATCAATGGAAAAACTCAATGATTTCTATGTTCAATACCCTCATGGGCATGATTCAAAATGAGAATGATAATTATACATGCATACAGGTTTTATGTATGCTTTGGGAAAATCAAATGAAAAAATGAAGCATCTATTCATAAAATTCTATTAATGGACACCAGGGGCAAGGTCTATTTCCCAGCCCAGGGAGATGATTCAATAGAATGATCATATCTATAGGCATACATGGTGCTTTAATCGAACATATTCAATTCACATGGCTATAGCTATTAAGCCTTTTCATACACTAAACCTGTTTCTTGAATACGATAACGTTAAATCGGATCCCAAGAGAAGGAAACTTTATAAAGTCCTCCCTCCCTAATGGGGAGATTTAATAAACAGGGCATTGTAGATGATACAGTTTAGTTTAGTTTAATTTGATAAAAGTTTAGTTTAATTTGTTAAAACTTAGGGCACTGTGATACAAAATTCATATCTTAAACCTTCATATTTAAATTTGAATAGAAACGTGAGGATAAGCTTAGTGCACAAGGTAGACTGAAAAAAATATTCTTGTTGGTTTTCAGTATTATAGCAGGGTATGAAACTCAACAAAATTTCCTTACGGACCACAGGGCCAGCAACTATATAAAGTAGCCAGCCCTGGCAAAAAGTGTACGACCCTTCATTATGTTCATATTTAGAACTCCCAAAAAGTAGCCTACCCACTGGGCCGTGAACTTTTTAAAACCAACCCCGCCCGGCCAAAATCAGCGGCACCGGGGCCGGGTAGGCTCTATTTCATACCCTGATTATAGCATGAGATTTTTGTCAAAAGGTTCAATGCATATTACAGAATTGACTGCAAAAACAATGTATTCGGAAAATGAATTATTTTACATATACATATACTTTAAAAACATTGACAACTGAAATATTATGGAAGGTTGCAATATTTTCAATAAGATCAACAAAATCAAATATTTATTTTTTAAAAACACCACATAATTCTAACATGTCATTTAGATGGTCAACAATAATAAAAATACTTGCACATATACAAATTCTGCCAGCTCTATGAGGTGTTAGATACAAACTTTGCCCCTTAGATAGTTATTGGGGGTGCTAAATTACATGTACAGCGCACATGTAAATCCTCTACATGTATAAAAAGCACAAGCACAAGTAACTACTATTGACTTTCAGAGTTATAATCTGGTGGCACTAGATTAACAACTTTATCACTTGAAAATGTTTGGGCAGCTGATGGTGAATCCTGATGATAAGTACCATTCTCTGATGTTTGAGAACTGAGAATTGGATTGCTCATATGAATTGGTTGAGCTGAGTCTGATGTTGCTGTGTCAAGACTTGCAGTTTTCGACACACTTTGGTTAACAGGCAGCATGGGCTTGTATTTGCCCCATCGATATCGGCAGCAGCGACATCAGTGAGGAGGGAGATAATTCTGTGAATAATTCCTGAAAAGTATATACATGTATTAATTTATCGAACAGCACAATTATTGATCGTAAAAAGCATTCTAAAAATACCAAAATACTACTAAAAAATACTAAAATAAAGGTAACCCCTCTGTAGCTTTTAAATATTAGACGACGGCGCTGCCGCAGATGATGGATTGATTCATCGCTGTCTGAAGAATTTTGATTCCTGACTATTAGCTGTTAGAATTAGTATACTATAGCAGTGTGTTTAGCAATTAACCTCACCTGATGTGGTGAATATTCCACCAATAATACCACACATTCTGATGAGAAATTGAGAGTATGGTTTGTGGGATTCGGTAACTGTAACTTGTAGAGAAGACAAATCATATTTCTTTAAGATGCCGGGTACACCATGACTACCCTTTGAATGGTTAATGTTTCTATTCTGAAATTTCATGTCAAAACTTATTGTATTGTGTTGTAATGTAATAAATTGACAATAGTTAAGAATAAGAAATCTCAAAAATTTCAACAATACACAATTTCGTTATCATGCAAGTATTTTTTATGAGCTGTTTGGACTTACCTGCTCAGTCACAGCGTATTGAAAAGTGTCCAAACTGAGAAGTAGTTATAGACCTTTGTGGGTACAACTTGAATGAAATACTGATATATATGGTAATCTGTGAAAAAAAGCATAATTAATCATATATGCATAATGTGGTTGTCTGAAAAAGAAACAAGGCATATTACATAAGGATGGTTAATATATGCAAACTATTATAATTATGAAGTGTACATATCAAAAAACTAATAGTGCCTCACTTTTCGTTGGTCATTTTTCTTCGCCATCTAGGGATTGATGATACCAGGTGTTTGATCCCAAATGAGAAGAGATTTATCCGTGGGTAAAATTGTAGTCTAAATTTGAGAGAAAACAACAAAAAAAATTAAGATTTATAGATATATACACACATATCAGAACTATTAATAACTTGAAATAGCATTATAATACATATTCATTAAATAGCCAAAAAATATTTAATGACTGACATGATTCTACATATACACATATATGTACAGCTTTGTTAAAACATCCTCCCCAAATTTTCTTTATAATGGCTACAAAAAAGGCAAGGGCTTTTCAACATCAACAACCCTATATCAGCCATTTTCTAAGCCTTCCAACTGTGAATCTGGTTACTTACTGACACTATGGAAAAATATCTAGTACTGGTACTTTTCCCCAAAATACTTACTATTATTGTGCTGAAATGACATTCAAGATTTTTTATAGTTAAATTTTCATCATGACTCCAAACTTATTAAATTCTAAGCACTAAGATTTAGAAAATTATCTAATAGTTAAATATGCTTATCTAAAAACTGCATTTCTTCTAACTAAAATCATTCACCAATGCGTTTGAGGAGGAGGTGGAAAAAATAGGTATAGCTGTATATAAATATAGCTTGTTATAAATATCAAAACACTAAAAAATTTTCACATTAATCAGATTCAGTGGTTTTATGGCCTAACATTTATTTTATTATTTACTAAAAATGCTTAAAACACTACATTTTTAATACTAACATAATATTTTTTAAAATTTGAAATGTATTACATGGAATAAAATGTACAAAATATTCTATACATGTACATAAATGTATAACATCATATGAATAAACAAGATAATGAATTAAAAACACAGAAACAAACAATAATAGTGCTACAGAAAGTTTAAATGACAGGGGCTGAAAACCATCACCATTTTTTTTCATGTCTGACCACAAATATGTATGAAATTTTCATTTACTAACAACTTTGGGTTACTTGAAAAAATTATTCACTATTCAATTTTGAAACAATTAGTGATACACATGATATAAATCAGGATTAGAAAATATGAAAGGAAAATATTACACCACAATTGTTATTAAAAAATACGTTTTCATCAATGCATACTCTGCCCCTAACATAAAAAGAAAAATATTCATATCAAGACAATTTCATGACACATTTGTGGCCACCACAAAAATAGCCCAACTAACCTTTTGGCATGCACTGAACCAGCTAAATGAGCATGCCCAGCAGGATGAAATAGACCTAAAAATTACCGCAACCAAATAATGTTTCCTCGTGAACTTATACTACCAAAAATATATCAGCTGTCTAACTCTTTCCTATTATCCAATGAGATACTGAACAAATAAATACATGTCTAGGAAGTATGGAAGGGCAATGAATATCAACACCTAAAAAAAAGATCTGATTTGAAATTGTAGAGAATAATCACCAAAAAAATTTTAATATATTTTTTTATTCTAATCATTCTGTATTTGTAGTTTTAATAACACCTACACCCCGGGACCTACACCCATTTCATTGATTCAATGAATCATGCTAACTCTACCAATTCCAATGATTGATATCATCACTTTTTTTTGTATATTAGGATATTTTTTCAGTCTTGTTGCATATCTAACCCACATTTGGAACATACGTTAAGTTACAAACCTAAACTTTTGATACCCATATCATGAAGGTGATTTTTTGAAGTTAAAAAGAAATCTGTCTGAGAAAATATCAGTGATAAGCTGATAATGCAGGTTAAACTGAATTAAAAAATTTCACACACCAAGCACTTTCATGACTAATCTACAGTGGTGGATATCTCATCTCAAACTCTCCAAATAAGGAATTAATATGTTTAATTGGTAATTTCTTACTATGACCATGTGCCAACTTTACAACACTATGACAAGTATCTCCTCTGGAGAGCTGAGCAAGTGTTGAGGTTGAGATGCGCCCTGTTCATATTAGTGTCTCTAATTTTATCGTCATGTGTACATGTAAGTTACACTAAGTTATGTGGGGTTTAAATTTGCAATATAATGTAATTTTTGTTTCCATTTTTATGTTAGTTAAGACACAGATGGCAATATATTATCATATATATTTTCTAATATCAACCTGACTATGCACTTACACTTTTTAACTGAACAAATGTGAACACCGCTCAGTGTATGTAATTTTAGAGACGTTAAACTAAAGATGTATAAAGCTATTGCATCAATGCCCTTTAGCTATATGGGGTATGTCGCAACATCTATCATACCATTATAATAATGGCTTGAACGATGAATGCAATAAATGTTTCTGGAAATTTTTCAAGACAAGAATATTAATCGGTGTATGAGAAAAAAGATTATCATATGGTTTTGTTGTGTGAGATAAGATTTATAATGTGTCTAGACTCTTAGGTACATTCATTCCCCCTCATGGTTTTTTTACACTTAATTCTGCTAATCTCGCACACAAAACCATAACACTTAAATAACCGATTGTTCTAAGGTCATACAATTTAGGTGGCATCATATACACGCTTTGAAAAAAATATGCAACACACTGAATTTCCATAGCCTTTTTTGCTTCTGACTTTTGCTGGCAACTTTGGGAATTGGAATGTAACTCATATGATATTTTCTGCTTTGTATCTTTCAGGTTAGACACCCATTTTAAACAGGTTAACCAGTAAAAGTATATGGAGCGGGTGAATGAAATTATTAACTTACCACTTTTTCTACCATCATTGCTAAATGATCATGAGATTTTGATCAGCACTAACCCTAAATGTACCGGTAATAAGTTTTTTAAACCTTTTGATATATCAGTGTACTGTTACATTTAATATCACTGGTTACAACAACACACTATCATGCAAGACAATATTTATGAAACTAAAAAGAAAAGAAAAGAAGAGATTATGATGAGTGAAAAAGTATATATTTAACGACGCCGTAGTGTTGTTAAAAGCATTTTTGTATATGTAAGACAATGTGCATTTCCCCACATCTACCAAGGTTCATCCACCAATTCATCATTCTAAAATTTTAACTTGAGGATAAAAATATCATTCTTTCATGTTTTACATTAGCTCTACTCTCAATGAAAAAGCACACTATCTTTTATACAAATCTGACAGCATGTTACGGCAGTGTGAAGCACTTCTTACCCTTTTCACTTAGAAACATTGTTAGATGAGCATGACCACTTGAAATGACTGAACTGATCTATGAGAAATCATGTGAAATCATAGTATACAGATATTCAACTAAACTCTTTGATTAGTCAGAATATATGTATATGGTTTTAGAATATCTGCTTTTCAAATACTCTTTTGAAATCATTTCACGCAGAATACTGTAGATAATAAAACATAGGCGATTAATCTTATCTCTATAGAAGAAATATTGATAGTGGCAAATGTTTGGCAGTTTCATTATATCATCACTCTAAGTGGTGTCATGCCATCTGTGTCCAATTGAGAAAAGGATGCAAACATGACAAATACCTGCACACTATTTTCTGATTAAGAATCAAAACTCACTACTATTCATATAATATGCGACTTGGCAACTATTCATATAATAAACAACTTGTCAAGATCATTTAAAAAAATATCTCTTTTCAATTCTTTTTAACTTGGCGTTTAATCTCAATTGCTGTACTGTCTATAATTCTAGTATTTTTTCCAGCTTTTTTAATATCAAATAAAAATAACACGTGGGGCAATTAGTTTAATAGTGCAATTTTACAGTACACTGAAACTGACCAAGAAGAAATACCTACCTGTAGTAATGAGAATTCAAACAGACCACATTTTGAAAAAATAATCAATACATGGTAGTTACTTTTTATAGACAACTTTCCTGCAGTAATATGAAAATTTCCCGCTACTTTATTTATTTCCGGGAGAGACCCATGTAATCTGCACGATCTGGAGGAGTTGGACGGATTATTTTCCCTGTTAAAAAAAATTAATGAAATTAGGTTAATCTCTCTCATGGTAAATAGTGTAGAGTTTGATAATATTATGAATACATATATTACAATTAGTACTAATTCAAACACCTTTTAGGCATGTTATTTCCCCATGCTGGTGTACCCCACTTTTCCATAAAATTCATGTACTGCATGGTATTCATCACGGATGTACTCATTCATATTTGTGACCATGTCGAAATAAACTCTCTGATTTGGAGACAACTCAAAATGAGTGTCTCTTCTTCTAACTTTCCAAATGTTGCAGCACTCTGGCCAGTTAAATCCAGCACATCAGCACCAATTTTCTGAAACATAATGAAATTTATTCATGAAATAAGAACTTTTACCTAACAATCAGCATTACAAAAAATACAAGCTCTATCATCTATCATAAATTCATATATTTCTCTCTAATATACCATTCAAGAGATCCTTAAAATAACAACTTCCTACTTAGAACGCATTCAAATGCATAATATAGTAATAAAAATCACACAGCCATATGACTCATAATTAAAAAATATGTAAATATATAAAAAAAAATAAGTGTTACTTTACGATTACATTTCATGGCAACTGTCATATCCCATTAATTTTCAGTTTTCTAAACAAATAAAATCAGCATTTATGTATTTTAGACAGTAATATATTTGGCTCTATTGTAAAGTGGTTGTATTTAAAGTGTCTACATTAACATAATAAATAACAGTTTTTCAAAATGCAAATACAGATTTTTTTACATTTTAAGTTACCCACAGTCACTGATTCCCAATATTAGTTTACATCTAGAGACACACACCCCAACATCCCAATGTATTGACTATAGTAGATACTACGCAGAATCAGTGCGTGAGTCTCTAGATGGTAAACATACATTGGGACTCTGTGACTGCACTTACCCATTAAATTCTGAGTCAACAGCATAGGAATACACCATTTCTGAAGCAGTGTAATATCGGACTTCTGATGCAACAAGAATTGCTATTGCAATGAACACCAACACTGAAACTAAATACTTCACTATGAACACATGACATTGAGCAGATGACAGGCTTATAAGTTACATCTATAAAAAATTTATAAAATTTTCACTTAAATAATACAAGAGCAACATTTATCAATAAAATTTGTATTTGTGTTCCTTACTTTCCCTCCTCCAGAAGCACTTGTTTCTTTATATCCTACCGGAATCTTTGGAAAGGCATCTAATTCTTTCACAACTTCATACACAGCCTGTTTGTTTGATACATCTCTACGCCTCATTTTAGCTACAAAATAAAATATGACAATGCTGACAATGTTCTCATTCTATGTCCAATTTCATGATGAAATAGGTGAAAACACATCATGAGTTTCATGCCTTTTCCATTCCCACAGCCTTCAAAGTCCATGTTCATGGTTTTTGATTGATTGATTTCTTTTTATTTATAGTGACATGGTATACAATATGAATAGCATATGACAATATGTTATACAGGTTATACCAGCCCTTCGGGGCTTATCAGTCACCTTTTACAAATATTAAAGAAAATTAAATGAGATTTATTATAATGAAGATTCACATATAAAAAGTGCATTTCTGATTCAACTTGTCCAGTATTACAGAGTTCACACAGTCTTTCTGGAGCCAGTAGCCTAGAGAATCTACCCGTTTCTATTCTAAGGGGCAGAATGCCACAGCGAATTTGTGCAAAGGCCTAGTTTTTCTATCACAGATAAACTGCACGTGCGGTTATTTCAAAATTATTTTTTGAACAATTTGTAAGATCTTAATTTAGGTTTAATCTGAACTTCGTTGCCATGGCATATATTGCCCATATTTAATAGCACCAATAATGCAGACAGATTTTGGAAGCTCTCGACCAATGAAATCAACAGAGGCAAAATAAGTTCAACCGTCAATCAAACAAAACAATACGTAATCCCCGAGGATGTTCATAGAAATACGGATGTAGGTTAATATATAGAGGGGTCTAGTGGATTGACACTTAATTGACGATTTCCAGATTCACTTTACTTAAATTTAACGCTTGAAGATCGTGATGGCAAATAACAGATTCGTGGAGGTAATGAATGCTTTTGCCTTTGGGCAAACCGTTAGGGCTGAAGGGTTAGGGTGGTTCACACAGCTATCTTGATGCTTTACTCTAGACTAGATTAGACCACAGGAGCAATTTATAGAGCATGATGTACATCTTCTTAATCCGAGGAGAATAAGCTTTAATTCGATACCTTATTTGCGCATCAAACATGCCTTATAAGCGCGTAATTAATTTAATTAGTTAATTCACGCAAAGAAAATTGTTCGAGAAGCCATTTTGTGTACTTGACCGACTTTTGTGACTTGAGCTGTGGATTTTAATTGGATTTTTAGAACTGAGCCAATCAAATGATTCCTTATATTTTGGTTTTACCAGGAAGCAAATAATTCAAATTGTATAGGGATCGACCGCCCCTTCGAAATTTTTAAACATAGTACGAGTCCGTGACTTTTTTGAAATTAAATCACATTTTATAGCAAGATAGAATAAAATATTTAAATGGGGCGGGTGTGTATATAATACTGTAAACGTTTTACAGTTAATTGAAAAAAAGTTGGTATGTTTTAGATTGTCAGCTCACTTTTAAATTTTCCATTGAAAAAGTGTCCTTGGCTCCTAAATTTGCCGCATTACGAATGCCGGCATGCCGCACGCCATCGATAAGTGACATGGTAAATGTGTGCAAATCTTCCTACTTCCAACTAATATTTGACAAACTTGTGGTTGATGGATTTATTATTTCTTGGTGTCAAATCAATCGCATATTGGTCTTTTATCATTCTCAAATGTTTGTATAGTAGATAATTTTGATACAACAGTAAAATTTGCGTGTTTAATGTGCTAACCTTTGATGTACTGTGCAGGGAATTCCCGGGAAAGCCCCCCCCCGATGTTTACTGCCTCTGTTTGTATAAAAGTTATTCCTGAGCCTAAAATATTGGGAATTTCAACATGCTGATTCACCTGCGTGTATAAAATCGCCTGTACTTTCTTATTTTTACCATTAGGTAGTTATATAATCAAATCTTTATGATGAAAAATGTGTTTAAACTTGCGTCGGAAGCTATTACCGCTTCGATTTTGACAGCCATGCACCCGATTTTAAACTGCGTAAGCAACTTTCAAATGCAGGGGGGAAAACCCACACATATATTGGATTGTATCTCAGTTGTTAGTTATGATATTATTGAATAATTTTGGTAGAATAATCTGTAGTAATATGCGATTCCATCCACATATAAATGTCTGTGTAAATATTTCATCTAAAGTTTGTATTTTGTGCATTTATCTTGCGCATTTGAGTTTGACAGGCAAAATTCATCTTCGAAGTTAACCTGCCTCTGGTTGTACAAAAATCATTCCAGAGTGTAAGATATTTGGAATTTCAACATGCCAATTCACCAGAATGTATAAAATCGCGTGTACTTTCTTATTTTTACCATTAGGTAGTTATATAATCCAATCTTTATGTTGAAAAGTTTGTTTAAACTGACGTCGGAAGCTATCACCGCTTCGATTTTGACAGGTCATGTCATACAACAATTGTGTTTCATGCGTGAATATATGGGATACTGCTCATGTGACAAGATCCAAGAAATCAAAACAAAGAGTTAAGGATACAATTTATAATGTTTATTTATAAATAAGTTTATAACAAGTAAGATTTCTGTCAGGTGTAATTAAGATCTATAAACAGCTTCACTAGAAACAATCATCCCCACCGTCCATGAGATATGGAAGGTACAAATTTAAAGTGATGGCCTCATTGCCGCAGCGTCCAAATACTTGTCCTAAAAATAACATCAATTTAATGAAATAAATGTTCATACAGACATTCCAACAAAAACAAAGCATTTATTTTATCTGCATTCTTTATATTACAACCTTAAATATCAATTGAACTTTGATACGTCCTTAATATCAAGATACTCATTTGTTTTTAAAATTGTTTTTAAAATATGTCTTAGTAATTTTACTACAGAATTTGGATACAATTTTAAGCTATTTCAATGTACATACACAAGAGTAACTACAAAATATGATATTCAAAACATAACAAAACAGAGAAAATCAGAAAACAATTATTCATAGGATGACCATTGAATTTCAGACATTTTCCATAATAAAAATGGCTGTCTGTACTATCTAGGCCGCAAGTAAGTTCTTCTTAATTAACCAAATTGTTAGGTATTTGTATAACGGACAATATGCTAAGATATTGAGCTATAATGTTAAACAACTATCACCTAAATGTTAAATTTAAAGATATTTTCGTGTGATTTCCGCCATTTTCCAATATGGCTGCCAAATCAAGATGGCCGACTTATGGAGGGGAAAAGGGTCCTCTTGGCACTGTCCAAACTAGTTTTTATTTCATGATGTTATCTCCAATAGTTTTGAAGATATGGTCATTTTTATGTCCAAAAAGAGACACATATGTCCCGATTTTGAAAAATGAAATAGCATTGAGTGAATGGGGACAACTTTTCACAAAAATGACCAAAAAATCGCTCAAAAAATTGCGATATCTCGCTTAATATTTGTCCGATTTTAACGAATTTTTTTTAAATCGTTTCTGTTTTCATTTCCCATCATATGGAAACATAATATTCATAAAAAATTATAATTTTATTTTCATGTTTTTAAAAGTTAAGTTTAAGAATCAAAAAACTTTACATTTCTATCTTATCGAAAGTCCGAAAATAACTCTAGCTAAATAAACCAAAATGGTGGACTAACTCATCTTTTCTTATAAATTATGATGATTTTAAGGAAATATTTTTGTACCAGAATGTCTCTGGAGGTTGAACACACTGTTACAAATGTAATGTATATAGTTAACATACTGTGTGTACCATTTAAAAGGAAAACTGTGTGATATAATGTCTTCCACTAATCTCTTTACTTCGTCTGTTTCAGTCATCGTCAACAGCACCATTAACTGTCCCTGAAAATACATGTATTGAACCCTTAACAAGTCATGAAAATACAGCGGCAGATATAACAATTAAGACAAATAAAAACACAGGAGACAATAATAGCAATAACAATGATGTAGAATCTCAGAAATTAGACCATTTCAAAAGCAACAAACCTCCGTGTGAACCACCTGGCTTGAAAACCTTTGCTAGTGTTGAAGATGAAGTTGATCGAGCAAGCGCTTATTCCCTCTACATGGAAAAAGATTTCCGATACTACTTTCAGCACCCATACTTTAGACTTTTTATTGCATATTTCGTGACATTCTGCAATTTTCTAATATATGCTGAAGATCCTGTTTCACATAGTCAACAAGAATGCTTTATTCCTGTCGTTGGACGATGTTTTGCATTTGTTGTAACAAAATATCCACCGAACGGCTGGGCGGCTGTAAAAGCCATTTTGTGGATCATTGCCGTTATTTGTGGATTAATCTTTGGGAAACTTGTAATCCATCAAATCGTTTTCAGTAAGTAACATTTAACTCATATAATTATATTGATTATTTTTTTTCCATAAAGGCATGAAGTAGATAAAAGATAACATGAAAATGCATTGATTACGCTGAATTTTAGAATATAAAACTCAATTTATATTTTAGTTTTTGTTTGAATCATGTTTTCAGACCGCTGGTTCAAATTGAAGATGTTTTACCATGATCATGGCTCTTGGATGACAATGTTTTTCACAGCCATCATATTTTTGTACATATTTTCTTTCATCTACAATGGCTTTCTTTTAATTGGTGGAGAATCAACAGAAGAATATCATTTGACAAGTTTTATGGGTATAAAAAATGAATGGTTTATGAAAGCAGCTGCAACAGGAACATGGTGTGGCGATTTTTTTACTGCATGGATGGTATGTTAGTTATTCATCAATTTTTCATCTTATGAATAATTCAACTTTATAAATTGAACAAAGATTTAACAAGCTAACATTGTGAGCTTTTACTCGTAGGGCCCTACGTGGGTTCTCAAAATAAGAGTTGCATCTCTGTGTCCATTTTTAACCCATTCCGAAAAGTTCACATATCCATCAAACCACATTCAAACCACATTGCAAATGAATAACTGACATCTACATTTGTAATAAGTATTCCAGTCTTCCTGAATTGTTTTAGAATGAAATCCACTCGACTAAAGTTTCTTTATACTTATGCTACTGGGAAGGAACATAACGCCAATAAAACATATCAAATTGTTCATAGAATCACAGACCTTAACAAGGCTGAAACTTAGACATCCCGAAATTTTTCCGTCCTAAGGTGGGATTCGAACCACGACCTCTGGGTTGAAATAACTGACCAAGTATGTAGGCTGGGGGTTACTGAGACATCGGTTTGTCCGAGTAACCTTTTAACAGCCCGCTGCTTGGGTTGATGGTATCATTCTGGTCTCACAACCTTGGGGGTCGTGAGTTTGAGTCCCGTCAGGCCCACTTGATGTAGTCAAATGGAAGCTGTGTCTTCAGCTATATCAATACAGTGGTAGGAGCTTGTTTGCAAGGACAGTGAGAGTAAAATTAGATCTAATAATAATCAACAATTTAATGATTCATTATATTTACTCCCATATTAACATTTGCGATGTATTTAGAAATTATAAGACATTTAGGTACTGTAACAAATGTTGTTAGGGTCTCCAGTGCGCGGGTTCATTGTAGAATGACCGCAGAGTATAAACAACCCCTGAAGTGTAGGTTGCACTGGATTAGGTGAATATCCCAGTTACACACACCTTGATAGACTTTGTTGTTTACTATGGCCACTATTAGGATTATGAACCAATACTCTCTCTCGAGTACTGGTGTAGGCCGATTAGCGGCAGTTCTCTCTTAGACGCTGATACAGCAGCATGTAGGGCTGGCAACCTGCTCCCTGCAAAGGGAGTAGGCCCTCTTTACTTGTTACTTATCGAGGCTGGGGTTGGCCCTCCTCCCTCACCGTCATGGACTTGGTCTACTGTGGTTGTGCGTGAGGGGACGCCATAGCACAGCGTGTCAGCACCGGTGCGAAGTCCTCCCCGAGTGGAGGCCTCTCGTGAAACCCGGTGATACACCACCACTACCTACGGACACGGGCGCCAGTCCTGGTACGTGGTGCACGTAGTCTTAGGAAACACAACGAGGAGTCAGTCTAGCTGAGGAACGCCTGCAGCGCAGCCAGGGCCCCTCCTGCAAAGGGGGTGAGCCCTGGGGAGTGTCGCCGCTAGGCGACGTGTTCCCTGTTGATCCCGCAGAGCAGATTGGTACCGGATGTTCCAGACGTGCCCAGCTACTTTGTTTACAGTTTGGTGCCGTGGACCAGGATCTCAATGAGGGTACACCAGGGCTTGACATAAGAAGTATTAATTAAATAGACAGAAGGGCTAGTTAGTTGAGAAGTTGGCTAGCCCTTCTAGTAACCAAATATCCCAGCAAGCAGGCGCCAACGGGCGCGCGCCATCTGCGCCCGCAGGTGTCTATTGACTAGGGGTTCGAAAAATTTTGAAATTTGAGGTAAAAGGAGCCATTCTGGGGTACTCTTGATGCAAAATGAACATGTTTCAGGCAGCAGAAATTTGCCATTTTTCAGGGAAATTTTCTGTTTCAGTTCATTGCTGTTGTGTGTTGTATATTTTCAGGTTAAATGCAGTTTATCATATTTAGAGAATGGAAAAATGTTTTAATACTGTATAAGTTTAGATATAAAATACTGCTTTTATTGTAGCAAATGAATAGAATGTTCTGATTGCATATTCAATGAATCACGATTCGATGTTTACGGTTTTGACTGTATTGTGGTTTTATAAGAATTATTGCAGAGCCTAAAATAATAGGAATTTCAACATGTCAATTTGCGTACGACGCATAAAAAGTATGTAGATTCAGATTTCACCATTA
>JAGTTF010000409.1:0-14266 GCA_019095985.1 Streblospio benedicti
TTCAGTATTTCAGTATGTCCATAAACTGCTTATATTAGTGAAACAGACCTCTGTCACGTTGCATGAACATTTTACCGGAGCTACAGCGATCATATTCACACTGTCGCTAAAACACTATGTTAAAACATTTAGATGGATTGAAATCCATTTTCCACTCTTTTCCCCGTGTTTACCATGACTGAAGCTCATTCTGCAAATCTCCCACATCTTCTACGGTGTTTATCCTTCTGTATATTTCTGACAGAGTTTATAACACGCTCCGGTAGGTTGTTTATATACAACAAAAGTTGTTAACTTATATATAGTATCTGGGCTAGCGCTAGACCCGTCTGAAATTTAGCCAATTGGCTAAACGACGAAATTTTTTTTAGCCAATTGAAATTATTTTTAGCCAATTGGCTAAAGAACTAAATCATTCTTTAGCCAATTGAATTTCTTTTTAGCGAAGCAAAAACCTATGTAAATTAATTAACATGGTAATGATAACACAAACATCATTACTTTTAGTTACTTTGACAATATTTCTACTTTAAATATCGTAATGACAATTGATCAAATTGTGTTTGATTTTCCGACACTCCGGCGAGAACGATGAAGCTTATATAAGTTTCAAAACTTGAGGAAAAGACCCAGTTGATGACTGCTTTGCATCATCCAATGATGTGCATTGGCCAATAATGAATACCAACTTTTGATAACACATATACACTATATTTTCTTAATTTTAAAGCATTTTTTTCTGAGGGTGGCCCGGTGGGACTGAATTTAGCAATATTAATCTACCAGCCTTAATTCTTTATTATTAACCCATGTTAGATGGTTATTTTATTTGATGTTTATGTTAAAAAAATTATGTAAACTAACATCGCAGGCAATTGCCGATTCGAATTTGACAGGCCGGCATCAGATTTTAAACTGCGTAGTATCACAACTTATACCAATCGTGGCAACATTTGGTTTCGGTTACAAACCAACCACAGCATAAATCATCGTATTCTTATAATAACACAAATTTACTTACAATATTTTGCTCCATAAACGCTTGCAAACATGACAATACTAAATATCAGTCACCCATGTTTCATCTTTGGTACAAAGTTTGGGAAGTCCGATTGCAAATGTCAATCGTTTCGTAATACATATTACTTCATCGGACGTCCATACTTGATCAATAGTTTGCCAATCGCCTCTCTTGTCATACGGATTAAAAAAAGATCTAATTAGATGAGGCACGAGAGACGAATAATATTGAGATTTTTGAAAAAAAAATATGACAACCAAACAGCCATGCTTACTGTGTGCAGAAAACTAGGTCGGTGATCGTTGATTGGTCAAAAACACGGCGCAGCCTCTATCAAGCGCGCAGGGGTTATGTAAGATTCATAAAGAATCAAATGGCATTGAGGCTCGTTGGAAATCGACTGTAAAATGGCGCCATTGTTGTTTGCATTATGAAATGGTACATCCGGTAAGTACGAAGTTGAAGTAAAACCAGGCGAAATTCGTTTTTTGCGAATTTTTTCTTGAATAAAAATGATTTGCCACATTCACTGTATGAAACCCGACGAAGGTTACTCACAGTAGTCTTCGTCATAAGAGTAACCTTCGTCATCTCGATTCATAATTATATCACGGATTATTTCTGTCATGGTGAGTTCCACCTTGAAACACGCTTGTTACACGGGTAGTACGCTAAGTATTCCACGTCTGTAGACACTGTCACTAGCGTAGATTCTATACAACTCGGGTATTTAAACATAAAAGAAAACATAAAAGACGAAGGTTACTCAAACGAGTGTTTTCTTGGGACGAAGGTTACTTATGTTGAGGACGATGGTTACTGTGGCAAGTGTTATGTTTAGATCTAGTGTATATTTTGAGCACACTTACCGTATAGACAAGATCCTGTTTCTGTTTCTGTTCGGATAATCCGCAAATTAACCATTACTGGCCTCCCTCATAAGAGGCAACACGCGGATGGGTGTGAGTGCGCACATTCATAGTTATAGTTCCTTGGTCAACCGACTCTTGAAGGTGTCGAAAGAGTCGGCGTCCACCGTTGTGCTGTTAAGACGGTTCCACTGTGGTACAGTTCGTGGTATTGTGGCGTGCCACAGGGGAGAGTGTTTGTCACTGGCAGCTGCTCGGATCAATTTCCAATGGTGTGCTCCTCGCGTGGTTCTTCCTGTGTGTCTATGGATGCCCACGCTCTCCCAGGGGATGGCCAGATCACCATGTAGGATCTTGAACACTATGCCCAGCCTCTGATTCCTACGACGGGTCTCGAGTGTAGCCCAGCCGAGCTCTTTTAAGAGGGCCGTAACCGATGTAGTGCCTCGGATACCTCTGGCCCAGCGGGCTGCTCTGCGCTGCACACGTTCAAGTGCATTGATGTCCTCTTTCGACGTGGGATCCCAGATCGCACCACAGTAGTCCAGCGACGATCGAACCAGTGTTTGGTAGGCTATTTTTGGAGTTTATACGGGGCTCCTTTGAGGTTCCTCCCAAAAAAGCCCAACCTCTTGCTTGCTTTGTCTGCTGTGTCAGTGATGTGGATTTTCCACTGGGAGGCTCTCGTGCCATGACTGTCGGATAGAGTCACTCCCAGGTACTTGGCGTTGGACACTGCGCCGACGACTGCTCCACCGAGGGTATAGAACCTCACTGGTCTAGTGGTCTGCCTTGCAAGGTGTAGGATGTTACATTTCTTCACATTGAATCGGAGGCCCCATGTCTGTCCCCAGTCATGGAGTGCCTCCAGATCCCTTGCAAGGTGACCTGGTCCTGTCGGAGATGATGGATCTGTAGATTAGGCAGTCGTCGGCGAATAGGCGGCAGGCAGTTGATGGGCTGAGCACTGATGGCAGGTCATTGATGTACAATAGGAACAACAGTGGACCCATAACTGTTCCCTGAGGTACACCTGACAGTACAGGATCACCATCAGTACGACTGCCTGGGTGGGAGCGTACACCATCCACCAATACACTTTGGGTGCGGCCGTTGAGAAATTCAGCTATCCAGTCACTGGTTCGCCCACTAATACCGTAGAGGCGGATCTTCCTCATCAGTCTTTGGTGTGGCACCACATCGAACGCTTTGGAGAAATCCAGTACGCCAATGTCTATTTCTTCCTTTTGATCAAGCCTGGACATCAGATCATGGGTGGTTGCTAGTAGCTGGGACTCGCAGCTCAGCTTTTTTACGGAACCCATGCTGGTATGGTGACAGCACGTTGTATTTATCCAAGTGGTTCCGTATGTGGCTGCACAGTATGTGTTCCAATAGTTTACAGGCAACACATGTCAGACTGACAGGTCGATAGTTCGCCGCCTCGCACTTCGCTCCCTTCTTGAATACCCAGAGTGATCCATGCGGTTTTCCACACTGAAGGGAGTTTTCCAGAAGTGTAGGAAGTCCTAAACAAAGCTGTGAAGACTGGCGCCAGCTCGACATGAAGCTCATGGGTATGCGGCATGGAATCTGGTCGGGTCCCGCAGCTTTGCTTGGGTTGACGCCCTTCAGTAGTTTCATCACGCCTGCTTCACTGATGGTCACGTCCGGTATGGTTGGTATGCTTGGTCCGTGGAGGCGTGGAGGCGTAATGTTATTCATTTAGGATCTACGATACTCTATATTTTCAAAGATGTAGTACGTCTGACGTATGTGTACTATAGTGTGTTGTTGTTTAGTACACGATAGAGGAATCTATACAGTAGATCTACCCACATTCCACTGACCGACCGATTAGCCGTTTAATTGTGCTTATTATGGTTGATAGCATGGACCTCATGGATGATTTATGGTGCGTTCGTGTGTACTTCCCACCTCGTAAGGATACGAGCTTCCCATGTCGAAAGTACACACGAACGTACCATTAGACCTGGTCCTGGGATTAGATTTGACATTACTCATTAGATATGGAGATGTTGGATGAAGCCAGTAACAACAGTTCTTCTCATGTATTTGAGATTTTAACATGTCTGTTCATACGATTGAGACTTTAATAAACTACTAAACATAAACATAAAGCTACAGCAAAAGCAACAAAGGGCTGAGAACCGTACCCTGTGGGAGCCCAATTTCACATGTTCCTCATCAGAGAAACAGCCATCAATGATGACTTCTTGGTTTCTTGAGCACAGGAATGTTGTGATCCATTTGTGTATTTTGTTTCTTACTCCAAAACCTTTCAAATTGGATAGAAGGCGCGTTTGACTTACTTTATCAAATGCGTTTCTAAAATCCATAATAATCACATCTGTTTGACCTCTGCCTAGCTGGCATGCCACCGGCCAAATCCTCTATAAACTCTATTAGTTGAGTTTCACATGAAAGTCTGTTAGTTACAAATCTGTGCTGTTGGCAGGCAAGTGCTCTATGTGAATCCGGGTGAGTGAGTATATTTTGGACTACTATGTGCTCCAGAAGTTTGCATATAGGATAGATGTGAGACTAACAGGTCGATAGTTACTGGCTTTGAACCTTTCCCCTTTCTTGAAGACTGGAGCTATGGTTGCTGATAGCCAGGTGCGGGTAGAGTAATGGTGTCAAGACTTTTCTGGAAGATCCACTGCACAGCTTGAGCAATCTTGTTTGCTAATTCCTTCAGAATAGATTGGGGCATCTTATCTGGTCCTGAAGCTTTGTAAGGATTTAATTGGGACAAAACATTTCTCACGTTGTCTACTGTTATATTGATATCCTGCATTTCAGGTAGTTTTTTTATAGTTTTTTTTATTTTTTTTTTTTTTTTTTTTTTTTTTTGGGGGGGGGGGGGGGTTAGAGGTAAATTTTCTTGGTCTGTATCATCATCTAATGTGAACACGGTTTTGTACTGATCACTGAGTATGTTTGCTTTCCTGGTAGCATCAGAGCTAAGTACTCCATTGTCCTTTAAGGGTGCTACTCCAGAAGAATCTCTTTTCCTGTTTTTTCACAAATGTGTAGAATATCTTTGTGATATTGCCCCGAGTCTGGCTATTGTACATATCTTTGTCATTTCCAGTGATGATAGAGTTGATATA
The DNA here is from genome assembly GCA_019095985.1 of Streblospio benedicti. Lineage (NCBI taxonomy): Eukaryota > Metazoa > Annelida > Polychaeta > Spionida > Spionidae > Streblospio > Streblospio benedicti. The sequence continues at coordinate 5,028 of JAGTTF010000409.1, forward strand.
TTTGCTATATTCTACATGGCTCTATTCAGATTCTGGTGTTATTTCGCACGATAAACTGGTTTTCAGAGAACTAAAAAATTGCCAGTAAAAGTAATAACAGTTTATAAAACTACATTAAGTCATTGAACATGTATGTGATAAATATGAAAAGTAATGAATGCTTTTAGTGTTCATGACATTGTTCTCAGAAATTACCTTCAATGAAATCTTAGCACTCGCCAGCACTCCGTCACACGTTAGCAGCCCGTCACCCGTACATTTTAGTGACGTGACGATCTGCTAACGTCTGACGGAGTGCTGACGAGCGCAGCTACGTTTAATGTTTGAAATCCTGCTGAACATTTTGTCAGTGGGCCTTCTGTCGAATTCTGAGCATAAGTTCCACAGAATCGTGTGGGTTGTATCACGGCTATATACGCAGTACGTGATGACTATGTAGCAATATAAAGCCCATGAAAATAAAGACATGTGAAAAGGGGGTGTACTCTGAGGGTGTACTACTGTTGTGATGTTTTTTGAAACGTAGAACGTTTTGATGGCTACGTATTATATTTACTACACATTGATCTGGACCAAACAAAAACAGTAGTCGTACATTATATTTTCAAGGCTTTAAAATTTGAGATGTGACATGTAATTTTCGTTTCATGTAGCGCCCATTATCGCAAAGTTATTGCAGTGTATATATCATGTTTGACCAAGTTATATAATATTTGTATGGTAGACCTCTATACTGAATTATGACGACTTTTATGTAAATAGTGTTAAATTTGTGATTTGGCACATATTCGTAACATTTGGCTCAAGGCCTATGTCTCTAAATGTTATTGTGTCTATGTAGACCTCATTCATTGATTATATGTAACTACGTTTAAATATAGTACTTATTCTAGAATCTTCTGCCCATGGGCCATGTCCTTATAGCTGTTATCAGAAAGAATATTGGACTCTAATAATTCAGAAAACCACACAAAAATTCACCACAACCGAATCAAATAAACAATGAGAAAACGTGTGCGTCATCTGTAATAACTAGTTCAATGTTCCAAGCTACATTTCATATTAAATACCCAGTGTAATTTCGTGTTAAAAGTATAGGGCAACTGAAACCTAACATAAAGTATTGCATCTCATACAGGCAAGCCCATGCTATTCACCCCTGTAATAAGTTATTAATTAGATCTACTAATTTACATAAATTGATCTTTGATAGTAGATCTACCTCACCACAAAAAAATAAAAAACACGTTTATTTTTTTCCGGCACCGTCCACGCTTTTTCATACCACTCCCAGCCTGGACAGTGAGATGTTGGCCTGTAGGCTCTACTGAATTACACTTGGTTTGATAAGATGTACATTAATATCCAACCCGCATGGCTTGCTAACACTAAGCACGTGAACCTCGTTGCCTTTCACTTCTATTCTCCTTTCAAATGAGATACGCATTATTTTCTTTTCTCAGTGTTTTTTCTTCTTTTGACGACGTTCAGAAGAATAAATTCACATGTAGTAAGGGAGGAGATAGTTTAAAAACGATCAATGCTTCGCTTTTCTCACTAAAATCATCTCATCTCAAACACTACGAATAGCATAGATTATTACCGCGTTGGCTCTTTAAGCATATGTTTACATATACATATTAAGATATAAGCATCTAACTGTCACCGTCTCCCTCTTCAGGCAGGTCAGACTGCGTGTCCTGTTACTGGTGCGGCGAGGACATATATGGCTGGGAACCCTCCGACGACCCGTGGGTGCTGCATGCTCTCCGCCACCCACACTGCCGCCATGTGCAGCTGTCACGCGGCCTCGAGTTCATCGCCCAGGCCGTCTGCCCCACATCACCCGGTGAGTTCATACTCATTGTTCTAACGACATCATGCTCAACAAATCATCACTGTCACCAGGTGAATTTAATGAATGGTTCACAAGCTTGTTTATTATGCATTCTATTCTAATCCTCCCTAATTAGCAGACCGCAAGTTCATGGAGTAACATTTTCTATTATAATTAAAAAATAGTGCTGAATATCAAAATCTTTTTTTGATCATGATATAAAATGTAATTCTATGAACTTCAGGCACAGGATATTGACATATCTGAAGAGTATTTTCCATTTTACTATATCAAGCTATGTCAATATAGTGGTGGGAACATGCTTGTAACATAGAACAGGCAGTGGATAAGAAATAAGTCTTCAGGATAATTATAGATTGTACATTGATTTGCCTTGTCCCCTCTGACCCTCTCATTGTTGTATTGTTAGTGGAGCTGGCTGTGGCGTCTATGGAGAACAATGTGGACTTGATGGCCCAGTGGTTCGTGGACCATCCTCATGACGACATTAGCGTGGACTGGGTAGTTATCGCTGTGTTGGGACAGAATTATGGCAATGATGGGGTCATCAAGCTGTTACAGGAAAAAGGCAGGATTCAGGTAGGTCTTATAGGATGTCGGCTTTGCAGCACTGCCATGTTGACCAATATTTCACTGCCTCCATTTTGATTGGTTTATACCTGAAATAAGTCTGCCGTCATGAATAACATGGACAATATTAGTCAGGTTCAGTCTGTTAATCTCATGAAAGTCCCTCATAACGAGTAGATATTCTTCCTTTTTCAATTGAGCCAGGTCCTGAAAGCTGAAATCAGGTTTGACGGCATTGATCATTTGACATTGTGCTTGATCATCAAATGCGGGTTATATATATGGTGCGTCTCACAAACAAACGCACATGTTGGGTGCCAGATACGCGTACAGAGCCAAGGGAGGAATGATTTAAACCCATTTCCGGTCCATTCACGAGTCTACACTGGCCATGTATGACCCAAAATGGCCACCCGCTATTGGTCTCTACAAGCGTGGTCGTTTGCGGGGATCATTTTCATTTGCACTGATCATATATGACCCTTAACTAGCACCCACTTTTCTCCCAGCCACAAGTGTTTGATAACGGCCGTTTACGGGTTGTGCCCTCTAGATACTTAGTGGTCATTTACGGGCGTTCACGCGCCGTGTATGTCCCTATATGGGTGCCCGTTTTGTGTTGATTCACTAGTAGGTCCATCTTTATACACGGCAGTGTGCGTCACACGTTTTGTAGTGTCGGGAGAGCAGCTTGACAACTCTGATTGAACAGTGTATTGGTCCTCATGGTTGCACACTTACACACATTTTACCTTTATTTGCCCAAAAAGACACTCATTGTTTCCATCTGATGGTGGGTGTTAAGCAAACATCCCCTAAACGGTTGAACACTTACATTGAAACTATTAAATGTAGTCTCTAAATCTGGATGGCATGGATATTCTGCGTCCTCTTGTTCAGAATGTAATCCAGTGGGTTGTGAAAAGTTGGCCAAAATGTGACAACACCCAACAATAAAGTCTCACCATTGGACAAGTAGAGCAGGTTGCTGAGCTCCACAAGAACGAAAAGTAATTCTGGCCACCAACAGAATGGTTTTTGATTATACGGCATGACTACAGACTGGTCATATATGCCCCCCCCCCCACAGGTAGCCTTATCCATTAGATTAACCTTCTTACACATTGCAGTAACATAATTGAGGCAGGCAGCCCTTTAATTGTCCTCAGGACTATAAGTTCTGCTGTCAGACCTCCCCTTGACGGGGCAACTATACGTACTGTGTTGTTTGTACCTTGCCTAATTTATTTCTAAATCCGTGCCACTTGACAGGAGGTTGCCGCGCCCTTGGCCACTTTTCTTACACTATGTTCTATCCACATCGATATATGTGTAGGTGTGAAGCAGCATTCGGCAATCCTCGTATGTTTCCGGATGTGAATAGGAGTAGGAATATGTAGCAAATTTCTACAAAAGTGATCAGTCCGGTTGAATTCTCACTACTCTATTGCTTATGCATTAAGACGTTCAAAACATGTAAGACGTTCAGAGAAGTGGGCGCACGTTCACGTTACTGTTTGGAGGGTTGACGTTTTAATAAACACCCTGAATGTAGCGCGTTTTACGTTGGTCGCTCGGTATTCTTGTAAGCATACAACCATAAACATTATTGTAAACCGGATATTTTATTGATGGTCTAAATTCTGGCCATTTTAGTATATTCGTGTAAAAAATAGTGCGTATACAATATGTCTAATAGATTGTAATTAAAATGGCATGGGATCATTCATAACACCTGGATATGGAACCCAATTGACGTTATCAAGACGGAAGAATCGAATCAGCAGTCTGCTCATCATGAGGTGCATGAACAGTAAAGACTATAAAGTTTTAAAAAAATCAATTTGTTTGGATACGATATGAGTTATATCATGTCTATAGAGAACAACTCCTATTTCTCATATTCTAGTAAATATTTAGTGGTGATCATTCATGAATCATGATCTGCCCAATGTTATGTTCTACAAGAAATGAGAATGAGTATAAATTTATATAAAGATAGTGTCTTTCAAAACCAGAAGATGAGCAGGCTACAATTATTAAGTATTACTCCAATTACTTGAATATTTTTGTGTGTGAATGATTTTATTTCATCATGATACTATACAATTATACAACACATGCTATAGCTAAAAACAGTAAGATTACAACAAAAAAAGAACAACATTAATATTATGAGGGCAGGTAGTCCAAATCATCTAAGTAAGTGTAAGACTAAAATAAGAACGTTTCTGCCAATGATAGAATAGTAGAATGCTATGGTGGAAAATAACAAAGTGAAATATATATATTTATATATGAAGCTTTAATATGAAAATGTGCATCAAGCAACAGGAAATAACACATAGACCAGAGGCTGTAAATTCTAAAATTTAGGTTACATTTTCTTCTCATTGGTTTAAGATGACCAAAGTATAATCTATCGATCGTAAAAGAAGTGCCCTTATTAATATTTATCAGTGATGTCTCTATGTGTCTGATGTTTTCCAGCCACTGAGTGACGCTGCCTGGAGGGGCAGCGACTGCCTAAAGAATGGAAATATGTGACAGAGGTGAGAGGGTTATATAGATTAAAGCAGAAACCTCATTTGTAACCACACTTCGTGTCATGCAATAAAAAGACTGAATCTCCATTTGGAGGAGGTGAGCGTGTTACTTTACTGAGACACTCACTGTGCATCACATTATAGCTAATAGTTGATTGTGTCTACCGGCTACGAAAAAAAAATATATATATACACAAGACAAACCTGTTATTTCAAAGCTGTCAAGAAAAGAAAACATGTAAAATGATCTAGATAGAAAGCTAACTTTGACATAACAGAATCTTCGATATAAGCAATATTGATATAACTATCAGTACCCCCCACAGTGTGCATAACATATGTCAGTCACTATGTCAATGAGAGATGTCAATATGTCATAATTACAGGATATGTTAAAAGGTAGCAATAATGAGTTTGTGTAGAACTAATGACTTTTGTGTGAAACCTAGCCTCGGACAACCGTGTGCCGGGTTTTGAAGTTGTGTTTTGTTGCTGAATAATAAATTCTTTAATTAAAGCACCGACAATCTTACATTTAAAAAAAAAATTAAAATGACTGTAAACAGGCTGCATACCGCTCCGTGGTACCAAAAATAAAGAGGTACAATGATTAGCATTTCCCCCTATATGCTCCCCGGGGAGTTGAGAAGGATATAGTGTGACAAGGATGCCAATGACCTGGTGTAAATATTTAAAGTCGTTAGAGCACGATATTTAACCACATTTACATGTATAACCACTAATATTTAAAACCTCCTAACTGGCGATAAATTCTTTAGACAACTTACATACATAAACATTCAATCATTTCCAAAAACACCTATACATATAAATCTTATAGCATAAGAAACAATTAACATGGATAAAACGAACTTTCCGTGAAAGCTGCGACTATCTAATGCCAGAAAAATAGCACTGTGCTGTAAATACACCCAATCCCATTGCGTTTGTTTCAAAATTATTACATTCACAAAATGACAGTAAGATTAAGATAAATCATTATAAAATCTGTCCTTAATAATATTCTATATTTTATGGGTAATTCATAATCACCTACATTATAACAACAATGTGTGAAATAATAATTGCATATGGCTTTACATTTACAAATGCACTAATCTATATGATAGTCTTGATGCTGTCGTTTTCCTATCAGATGACATCATCTTAAAGTGAGTCTGAAAGTTGCATTATCGGTAAACTTTTCATTGGGAACTGGGTCTGAGAGTGAAAAAGCAATCGGCCAAATTCAGGGCTATGTTATTGAGTGGTGAAATGGGGGTATTACACTTGATATTAGAAGACCATACAACCAAGTTCAATAATTGCAATATACCTATAGATGTTACACTTGTTCTATCACTTTTTAGTACATTATGTTGATTTAGTAAAAATATGTAAATAAATTTCAAACATTGATTTATAGAGTAACATACTTCAAATTAATGTTTGAAATTTCTTTAGATTATTGTGAGCAAATTGAAACAGTAGAAAACGAAATGAAATAACTAGGTTACTTAACTACTTTACAGGAAATAGATACGATTTTAAAAACGTCATGACAAACCCATGATGTTTACCTTTAATATTTCTAGGCAAAGCGGTTGGCAACATTTGAGAAGTGGCCGAGTGATAAACCCCAGATACAAGAAACGCTGGCCAAAGCCGGGTTCTGGTACACAAGGTGGGTGTTACTGTGCTCAGAGAGGAGAAACACTGGTATGCCAGGATTCTGATACTACATAGGTGTTGGCGCGACAGGTTTATGATTTAGTATAGTATGTGTGTGATGTGAGGCAGAGGTTGGGGTACGTCCGCTGGTGATTATTACTATACTCTTTCAGGAGGAAGTGTATGCTAGGTGGGATGGAGGTTTTGGTCCAATTACAGATCCAGGTTTTAGAAAGGGACTCACTTCTAGGAATCCCATGGAATGCATTTGATTGTAGATATGCAAAAAAACAATGAAAATAACATATTTTGGTGGAAAAAAGGGCTGAGCATGCCCCTTGCTGCAAATACATGAGAGAAAGTCGATTGGGTGTATATGGGAGGTGTGTGTGTAAAAGTGATAAGGATTTGTGTTGTGAGTTGGCATTCATGTGGTATATGTGACTTGAAGTCATGGTCTAATGTTATAAATAGAGCAATGAGATGAAACTATGAAACACCAATAATATTAGTGTGTTAGTCACATTTTTCATTACACGTTGTTTACACATAGTATTGTAAGTATTTGTCATTTACTGATGAGGATTGTAGAAGATTCCATTTACACATAGCGTTATAAGTAAGATATACATTATTTTTAACCTTACTCACCTCAGTTTGGTGCTTTGACAGTCCTTTAATCTTTGGAATGTTTGCAACATGGGTTCAATAACAAATTCTCAATTCATCTTAATTTAGTGGCCTAATTAAAATTGTTACAATTTCCATAGAAATGCAAGTATTTTGATCATCTTTGTAAAAGATAGGTACAGACAAGTACGCCTTTCCCCTTTCTCAATTTTCAAATTGTTCAGAAACCCAGTACAATATTTTAGGTGCATATAAGAAACCTATTTAGGATCATGGGCCCCAGCATCATGGTATGGTGGGTGGCATATATATTACTATGATTTACAAACACTATACCATACACATTACTACTATTAAATAGAAAGGTAACCAACAGGCAGAAATACCATGGGGGCCAGGGCATCTGTTTTAGGCTTGATTTTTGCACCACTATATACTTTATCACCTCATATTATTGAAATAAGCTTACAACCCCCCCCCCCACCCATGCAATTATGGTTTAAATATTTTCACCAATATTTTCTTAGTTACCCTTACTATATATAGATAGGGCCCATGGCTAGGATGAGCAGGATGTGTGTTTGTGAAAATCATAGAAAATTATTTGTTAGAAAAAAAAATCAAAATTATGTCCCATGCTCAGGGTGAATTTGTTTTGAACCTGAATGGTGTTTGTCAAAAATAGATATAAATAGCTTTTTAGTTACAAACATAAAGGACCACACACACTTCCCATGATGCTGGGGCCCATGGCTAGGATGAGCAGGATGTGTTTGCAGCCACTGAAAATCATTACTGAAAATTATTAGTTAGAAAATTATTAAAATTATGTAGCCAGTGCTCAGGTTAATAACTTGGCTGAATTTGTTTTGAACCTGAATAGGTATTTGTAAAACAAAAATCAAGCAGATATAAATATGCTTTTGAGTTGGTCAAACATAAAGGACTTATTATTTTCCTCTGAATGGCAATATAATATGACTTATCTTTATTCTCTTGAAATATCAAAGTAACAATAAAACTAGATCAACAGTGCTAAGATAGCACAGTCTCACTAGAACAACCCTGAAGGAGAATAAACATGTTTACTTTAATAATAATCAAGAATCTACTCTCGAAATGTCACACTGTAATATCACTATTTTTGAACATCATAAATAACTATACCGGGGGGGGGTCGTCCATTTTTTGGGGCACGAAGAAAAAGTTAACGAACCCCCCATCAACATTTTAAAAAGTTGAGTGACCCCCCCCCCACCGCAAAAGAAAAAGTCCTCTATATAGTCATTGCACTGCCAAAAGAAAATATTTGAAAAAAATACCGTAGCATGATAAAAAAAGTTCAGCGACCCCCCCCAAAGGGAATCAGAAAAGTTGGACGACCCCCCCACCCCATCTTTTTGGACGACACCCCCCTCCCCCGGTATCATTATTCATGATCGTTCCCTAATGTAACTAAAGTCTTCATGCAACCAAAACAGATTTTGTAGGGCAATGTTGTGCATATATAGATTGGTATGGTGAAATAATTGTAAATTTATATTGATATATAGTGTACCATGAATAATAGGATTTGGGAAGAAGATTGATTTAGTTTTAAAACATGAGGGACTACATATACCTGGGAAAAAATATTTTTCCTGCCTTACACTCTCAATCTGAGCACCAAGATGGACACGATGACTTAATTTACAAGTTCATGCTAATTAACCATGGGTGAATTTATGTAGTTTGCTATATATTATTTAATCAAATTAATGGGAGCATGCCGTATTTTCTGTTTAAAATCTTTTTAAAAGTGTTGTAGAGTTGAAAAATTACTATTATTAAGGTTTATACCAAGGGTAATAAGGGAAAATACAAGAAAATGCCGGCTCTTGTTAATGTGACGATGATATGAAATATGCAGTGGAACCTCCAACAAGGACCACTTCTGTAAGAAGACTATTTGTGTGGTCTCAAAT
>JAGTTF010000410.1:0-11669 GCA_019095985.1 Streblospio benedicti
TTTTCAACTTTATATTCAACAATTCTGTGACTTGCAGGGGTAATGTGCAGGAGAGGGTTTGCAAAATCATATTTGGGTAACTTTCCTTGATATGATTTCTTATCCAATGCATCAGAGCCTTCTGGCTTAACATAAGCTTTATCATCTTGACTGTCTATGTGTAAAATATCAGCTGGGTTTGTGATATTATCAGATCCTTGCATGAGATGCTTTATTGTACTTTTAACATGAGCTCTTTGATACCTTTTATGTATTCATTTTGCTCTGCTTTGGGAGCTTTACGCATACAAAATTTCCCTTTTCCAATGTGTGCTTTGGCTTGGTGATGCCTTTTATTGGTGGCTTTCATTCGGTTATAAATCGTAGATGATGACTGAATTTTGGGTTTTCCCAAGGTTTTTTGCCTCTTGTTTAACACATTTGTCAGGCTGCTAGCCAAGGAGGCATTGCTTAACTTCTCTTAACATAAAGCCAGGTAGTGACATTTCCTTCAGCACCATGTTAAAAATCCGCAACAACATTCAGATATATTTAAGGAAATTTCACTCTCCCATTATCTTGAGTCAATTCCCACATATATAGCATGAAAAATAACGTTAGCAAGTAAACAGGCCAAATTTGAACCCTAAAACAAGCCAAAAACGCAAATGAAATGAAATCCTCTGTGGCATAAAAATGAATGAAGCCCAACTGAAGCCATGTCGATCCAATGCTGCTAGACTGCAAGCTAGCTTGCAAAACTATTAGTCTGGCTGTGCTTGCATATAAACGGAATTTTGTAAAATACAAAATGGTCACTTATTACTTACCTGATACATTATCACTGAAACCAAGTTGGTAGTAGTAATTGTTTAATCAGTGGATCTGCCAGTATCTTGTGTGCTTCTCTGAGGTAATTGTACCTACTGCACATTTCTCTTCTGATTTAGCCCATTCTGATCTACATCTATTAGTAATTGATCATTTAGATCATCCACCGAATCATAGATTCAAATTTAATGTCTGGGCACAACCTACATTTGTAGATAAAGCCATTTTCATACCTCTTTAATCTGAAGACACATCTGTTTACTGGCCGTTGCCTATACTAGGCTAAAATTAGTTTTATTAGCTATTTTACATCAAAATATTATAAAAACTTAATTGAAATACTTCATAAATTACAAGTTTACTGAATTAAACGATAACTATTGTCTTAATGTTGCTTATTTATGTGTTTATAAAGAAAAATGGCTATATTAGTGAGTTTGATTTTGTTGTTTGACCTTGAAGGAGAGGTCAAAAGTCAAATCTTATGTTATTTCTTGATTCTGCATCCCCATGTTCCTTTCTAAGGTCAATACAACTTTTGTGTCTAAATTCAATATTAAAGGAGATAAATCAATTTTTATGAATTTTTGGCCCTTTGACCCCCATTTGACCCCTTATAAGGTCAAAATTGAGGTGGCTCTCAGGCTCATTTTAGTGCACTCATACCACCCAACAATCAATTATTTCTTCCTGAATTAGGAATTTCATATAGGTATGGTTTTTCATACAGAAGGCTGTAGTCTTCTGATACCCATACACTTCCACTGCTTCCCACAAAATATTTTGATCTCATCACACAGACTCATCTTTTGTTTGGTAAAGTTGATCATTTTCAACTTTATATTCAACAATTCTGTGACTTGCAGGGGTAATATGCAGGAGAGGGTTTGCAAAATCATATTTGGGTAACTTTCCTGCATTTTCAGTGTTAGACGATTGATATGATTTCTTATCCAATGCATCAGAGCTTTCTGGCTTAACATAAGCTTTATCATCTTGACTGTCTATGTGTAAAATATCAGCTGGGTTTGTGATATTATCAGATCCTTGCATGAGATGCTTTATTGTACTCTTAACATGAGCTCTTTGATACCTTTTATGTATTCATTTTGCTCTGCTTTGGGAGATTTAAGCATACAAAATTTCCCTTTTCCAATGTGTGCTTTGGCTTGGTGATGCCTTTTATTGGTGGGTTTCATTCGGTTATAAATCGTAGATGATGACTGAATTTTGGGTTTTCCCAAGGTTTTTTGCCTCTTGTTTAACACATTTGTCAGGCTGCTAGCCAAGGAGGCATTGCTTAACTTCTCTTAACATAAAGCCAGGTAGTGACATTTCCTTCAGCACCATGTTAAAAATCCGCAACAACATTCAGATATATTTAAGGAAATTTCACTCTCCCATTATCTTGAGTCAATTCTCACATATATAGCACGAAAAATAACGTTAGCAAGTAAACAGGCCAAATTTGAACCCTAAAACAAGCCAAAAACGCAAATGAAATGAAATCCTCTGTGGCATAAAAATGAATGAAGCCCAACTGAAGCCATGTCGATCCAATGCTGCTAGACTGCTAGCTAGCTAGCAAAACTATTAGTCTAGCTGTGCTTGCATATAAACGGAATTTTGTAAAATACAAAATGGTCACTTATTACTTACCTGATACATTATCTTGAAACCCAAGTTGGTAGTAGTAATTGTTTACTCAGTGGATGTGCCAGGATCTTGTGTGCTTCTCTGAGGTAATTGTACCTACTGCTCATTTCTCTTCTGATTTAGCCCATTCTGATCTACATCTAAATTACAAGTTTACTGAATTAAACGATAAATATTCATATTGTCTTAATGTTGCTTATTTATGTGTTTATAAAGAAAAATGGCTATATTAGTGAGTTTGATTTTGTTGTTTGACCTTGAAGGAGAGGTCAAAAGTCAAATCTTATGTTATTTCTTGATTCTGCATACCCATGTTCCTTTCTAAGGTCATTACAACTTTTGTGTCTAAATTCAATATTAAAGGAGATAAATCAATTTTTCTGAATTTTTGGCCCTTTGACCCCCATTTGACCCCTTATAAGGTCAAAATTGAAGTGGCTCTCAGGCTCATTTTAGTGCACTCATACCACCCAACAATCAATTATTTCTTCCTGAATTAGGGATTTCATATAGGTATGGTTTTTCATACAGAAGGCTGTAGTCTTCTGATACCCATACACTTCCACTGCTTCCCACAAAATATTTTGGTCTCATCACACAGACTCATCTTTTGTTTGGTAAAGTTGATCATTTTCAACTTTATATTCAACAATTCTGTGACTTGCAGGGGTAATATGCAGGAGAGGGTTTGCAAAATCATATTTGGGTAACTTTCCTGCATTTTCAGTGTTAGACGATTGATATGATTTCTTATCCAATGCATCAGAGCCTTCTGGCTTAACATAAGCTTTATCATCTTGACTGTCTATGTGTAAAATATCAGCTGGGTTTGTGATATTATCAGATCCTTGGATGAGATGCTTTATTGTACTCTTAACATGAGCTCTTTGATACCTTGTATGTATTCATTTTGCTCTGCTTTGGGAGGTTTAAGCATACAAAATTTCCCTTTTCCAATGTGTGCTTTGGCTTGGTGATGCCTTTTATTGGTGGGTTTCATTCGGTTATAAATCGTAGATGATGACTGAATTTTTGGGTTTTCCCAAGGTTTTTGCCTCTTGTTTAACACATTTGTCAGGCTGCTAGCCAAGGAGGCATTGCTTAACTTCTCTTAACATAAAGCCAGGTAGTGACATTTCCTTCAGCACCATGTTAAAAATCCGCAACAACATTCAGATATATTTAAGGAAATTTCACTCTCCCATTATCTTGAGTCAATTCCCACATATATAGCACGAAAAATAACGTTAGCAAGTAAACAGGCCAAATTTGAACCCTAAAACAAGCCAAAAACGCAATGAAATGAAATCCTCTGTGGCATAAAAATGAATGAAACCCAACTGAAGCCATGTCGATCCAATGCTGCTAGACTGCTAGCTAGCTAGCAAAACTATTAGTCTGGCTGTGCTTGCATATAAACGGAATTTTGTAAGACACAAAATGGTCACTTATTACTTACCTGATACATTATCATCAAACCCAAGTTGGTAGTAGTAATTGTTTACTCAGTGGATCTGCCAGTATTTTGTGTGCTTCTCTGAGGTAATTGTACCTACTGCTCATTTCTCTTCTGATTTAGCCCATTCTGATCTACATCTATTAGTAATTGATCATTTAGATCATCCACTGAATCATAGATTCGAATTTATTGTCTGGGCACAACCTACATTTGTAGATAAAGCCATTTTCATACCTGTTTAATCTGAAGACACATCTGTTTACTGGCCGTTGCCTATACTAGGCTAAAATTAGTTTTATTAGCTATTTTACATCAAAATATTATCAAAACTTAATTGAAATACTTCATAAATTACAAGTTTACTGAATTAAACGATAAATATTGTCTTAATGTTGCTTATTTATGTGTTTATAAAGAAAAATGGCTATATTAGTGAGTTTGATTTTGTTGTTTGACCTTGAAGGAGAGGTCAAAAGTCAAATCTTATGTTATTTCTTGATTCTGCATCCCCATGTTCCTTTCTAAGGTCAATACAACTTTTGTGTCTAAATTCAATATTAAAGGAGATAAATCAATTTTTATGAATTTTTGGCCCTTTGACCCCCCATTTGACCCCTTAAAAGGTCAAAATTGAGGTGGCTTTCAGGCTCATTTTAGTGCACTCATACCACCCAACAATCAATTATTTCTTCCTGAATTAGGGATTTCATATAGGTATGGTTTTTCATACAGAAGGCTGTAGTCTTCTGATATCCATACACTTCCACTGCTTCCCATAAAATATTTTGATCTCATCACACAGACTCATCTTTTGTTTGGTAAAGTTGATCATTTTCAACTTTATATTCAACAATTCTGTGACTTGCAGGGGTAATATGCAGGAGAGGGTTTGCAAAATCATATTTGGGTAACTTTCCTGCATTTTCAGTGTTAGACGATTGATATGATTTCTTATCCAATGCATCAGAGCCTTCTGGCTTAACATAAGCTTTATCATCTTGACTGTCTATGTGTAAAATATCAGCTGGGTTTGTAATATTATCAGATCCTTGCATGAGATGCTTTATTGTACTCTTAACATGAGCTCTTTGATACCTTTTATGTATTCATTTTGCTCTGCTTTGGGAGGTTTACGCATACAAAATTTCCCTTTTCCAATGTGTGCTTTGGCTTGGTGATGCCTTTTATTGGTGGCTTTCATTCGGTTATAAATCGTAGATGATGACTGAATTTTGGGTTTTTTACCAAGGTTTTTGCCTCTTGTTTAACACATTTGTCAGGCTGCTAGCCAAGGAGGTGCATTGCTTAACTTCTCTTAACATAAAGCCAGGTAGTGACATTTCCTTCAGCACCATGTTAAAATCCGCAACAACATTCAGATATATTTAAGGAAATTTCACTCTCCCATTATCTTGAGTCAATTCTCACATATATAGTTCACGAAAAATAACGTTAGCAAGTAAACAGGCCAAATTTGAACCTTAAAACAAGCCAAAAAACGCAAATGAAATGAAATCCTCTGTGGCATAAAAATGAATGAAGCCCAACTGAAGCCATGTCGATCCAATGCTGCTAGACTGCTAGCTAGCTTGCAAAACTATTAGTCTGGCTGTGCTTGCATATAAACGGAATTTTGTAAAATACAAAATGGTCACTTATTACTTACCTGATACATTATCATCAAACCCAAGTTGGTAGTAGTAATTGTTTACTCAGTGGATCTGCCAGTATTTTGTGTGCTTCTCTGAGGTAATTGTACCTACTGCTCATTTCTCTTCTGATTTAGCCCATTCTGATCTACATCTATTAGTAATTGATCATTTAGATCATCCACCGAATCATAGATTCAAATTTAATGTCTGGGCACAACCTACATTTGTAGATAAAGCCATTTTCATCTCTGAAGACACATCTGTTTACTGGCCGTTGCCTATACTAGGCTAAAATTAGTTTTATTAGCTATTTTACATCAAAATATTATAAAAACTTAATTGAAATACTTCATAAATTACAAGTTTACTGAATTAAACGATAAATATTCATATTGTCTTAATGTTGCTTATTTATGTGTTTATAAAGAAAAATGGCTATATTAGTGAGTTTGATTTTGTTGTTTGACCTTGAAGGAGAGGTCAAAAGTCAAATCATTACAATTCTTTTGTGTCTAAATTCACTGTCTAAATTAAAGGAGATAAATCAATTTTTATGAATTTTTTTTTGCCCTTTGAGGTGGCTTTCCTCATTTTTGCACTCATACCACCCAACAATCAATTATATTCCTGAATTTCATATAGGTATGGTTTTTCATACAGAGGGCTGTAGTCTTCTGATACCCATACACTTCCACTGCTTCCCACAAAATATTTTGATCTCACCACACAAACAGACTCATCTTTTACTCCATTTTACTCCATTAAAGGTCAGTCAGGGATAATTTCAGAGTTAATTTTTTTACCTCAGCATCCAGATAATTCATGAATTACTATATGTAACTGTATCATTTATGTAGGCCTAAGATAGGAATGAAGAGAGGTTCCACCTTATATCAGTAATAAATCTATCTCGTGTTCCCAGGTGTTATAATTCACCTTCGAATTAGACCACAAGGTAATTTAATTTCTTTGCCTGACCATTTCCGTCTGGAAATATTCATTGAAATCATCTTCACATGATATTCAATTTTTTAGTATTCAATAGCATTCTCTTCATAGCATTCTCCAACTATACACATACATACATCTATTTATATTGCAGTCAGAACAGTAGAATCTTATAATTTAAGGTAGGACAAGACAGTAAAGCAAGCAAGACGCTCAATGCATGAATGTGAATAGTATGCAAACATTGAAATATGAATAATGAAAATACACTAAGTTTATCATACATGTATATCTCAGAGTTCTCTATATAGAAGGCATATTCCTACAGTATATTGACATATCTGAAGACAATCTTCCACTTTGCTATATCAAGTAGCCGTGAGTAGAATGGAAGGTCGTCTTCATCTACATCAATAGGAACTGAGGGGGAGAGGATTAGAATCGTATACATAAGCAGTTGATTAAGCTGAAATAAAGTGCTACCATTTAATATGGCGAAGGGGGTATGAAAAATTGAAGCAGTCATTTACCAACTGCAATAACTACTATTTTTCCACGGTGCCCCTATCAGTGCACCACCACACACACATCAACCCTCCCCCCTTACCCCCCATTAAAAAACATGAAAAATAAAAATAAAAAATGAAAAAATAATGAAAGAAACACCATCTCCAAAAACAAAAATACAAGGGAAAAAACCCAGAAAGAAGCCAACGCACATTAAGTTGTGCTTTTCAAGCTCATTCCCCAAATACCCTTAGTTTTTTTTCATACTCCCACTGGGCCATAATAAACGTTTGTCTCCTCTACTGACCTGGGGGTACAGCATGCCGCGGCTCTCACACAGCTGGATGGCCTCGCGGTCAGCCAGGACGAGCAACTGGTTCGTGTTCAGTGTGTTGAGATATTTCAAAATCATTTGATATGTACTGGAAATGTTTTACTTGTTCAGTAATGAAGAAATTGTGCATTTGATGCCATTCTCAGGGCATACTTTTACCAGTCAGATACATTTAGGAGAAAATAATATCATAATAAATGTATGTACTGTAAATATGATTCTTGCTTAGAAAGAAAAGGAATTGTGGATGCTGTGGTACACTTTGACAGACAAGAGAAAACTTACAAGTAGTCTCTAACAATATTTCTGTAAAGAATGGTCTACAGCTGCACATGTGACAGGGATTTTCATAAACTAATAAACCAAATTCCTGAATCTTAGATGACCAGTTCAGCTTCTGGAAGTTGTGGTGGTCATATCCTGGGTCCGTGACATCAATGGTGTCCTGTGGGGGTGATCTCGTCTCCAGCCGGGCGACCGCCCCACCGCCCGATTCAGTGGCATACGCGCCACAGCGGTTCTCATTATGGTTATGATTCTCCTCGTAGCCTGGGTTGTACACCTGTAGGATTGGAATTGTTTTATTTATAATGTATGTCTATAAATAGGTATATCTCTAAGCCAAATGTATTTATAATTTGATTTTGATTTGATTGATTTGATTGGTTTATTATAGTGACATGGTATAAAAATTCAATTACAATAACATATAAGTCAATTATGTTACAAATATATACCCAGCCCTTCAGGGCTTATCAGTCACCTATATCTAAACATATATACAATCTATGATATAATGAGGCTTAACTTAAATACTAACATGCAGCTAAAGCAGCGCCATTTACATATACATATACAGTACACAAAACATAAACATACATACTTGTATATAAAATAACTAAGTAAATAACATAGCATAACACACACACCCTCATATATATATATATAGACATGTAAAGTAAATCTAATTTTTAAAAAGAAAGAATATGAACGCAAAAGGGAACCCTTCTCCACCAATGTCCAGCAGTCCAATCCTGATCCCCAAAATCCCAATTCACAAGGCAAACCCAAACATCCCATGCAAAAACCAAGGGAAAAAACCATCCAACCCACCAAAAGCATATGGATACATACATGTTAATGAATTTGAGTGTTTTAATTATTGAAATAAGTGATCTTTTCTGATATACCATATACTTTTAATAAATTTGATAGCCTCTCTCCCCCGTTCCTGCATGAGACATTCAAATTTACCCCGCAGATCAAGGCTCTGAAAGCCAGGATCAGACCGCAGGACACCAGCAAAGAAGCGCGCCCTCTCACGCTCATACCTCCCACACTCACAAACAAAGTGGAACTCGTCCTCCATGGTAGACTCACCACACAGCTCACAGAGCCTTTCTTCTACTGGGATATGAGCAAATCTACCAGTCTCTATTCTTAATGGCAAGATTCCACATCTTAATTGTGCAAACAAAGATCTACCCTGTCTATCAGTGACATATTTAACATAAGGTTCTACATGTAATTCTTTTTTGAACATTTTGAATGTTCTCAATTTTGGTTTTTTGGACACCTCTATTTCCCATTCCTCAGTCATCTTTGCAGGTGTTCTAGATTTTATTAAATCCAGGTGACAGATATTCTGTTCCTGAAACACCTCTTCTATGTCAAAATAGAGTAAAACTTCTTTAATATTGCTACACCAGTTTTATATATGTAAATTATAAGGGAAAATAATGTGTGCTTTAGAAAGATACTCTATCTGATAAACAAAGAGCATTAGAAAAGATTTTACATCAGAAATGAAATAAGTGGAAACTGACTGAAACGAGATATGACTACATGTACAAACTTAAAAGAACCCTAACTGCCCCATTACAAATAATCAACTGTCGACAAAGGTCATGCAATTTGATTGAAAGCTACGTGTGAGGGGAACCTCTCTATGACGACCATCGGGGGGACTGCAATACATTGGTCTCAATATAGAGGTGCTCTCTTTATAGAAGTTAACGGTTGTCTCTTTACATAGGATTTGTGAATCTTTGAAAAATTGTACCATACCTGGTTGAGCGCCTTACAGATGGCAGGCTCGTTGTTGTCCAGTGACTCCTGTTGGCAAAAAAATCTGTCATTAAATTCTATATTACAAAGAAAAAAAATAGCATTACTGGGAATCTTATCTCTGTGTTCTAGTGGGCATTTAGCCTGTTTTGTATTCGTACTGGAATCTAATTTAGTCCCAGCCCCAGCTTTAGCTTGGACATGGACTATCTGTTTTTCGACGAGCAAAAACCTATGACCGACGATTTGAAGAAAACTACTGAATGTTATGACCTCAAACTTTCTGATCCCTCCAAGAATGAACCCGAGACGAGATGAGACTTTTCGGTGTTTATACTGCCTATGGTTATATGAGAATATTGATACAATTTGTGATTGTTTATTTGTTAAAGTTGAAGTGTGCGTCATGGTACGTAAAGCGTCAGAGAGTAAACCTACAGAATGACATAAAACGTGTCAAACGTTAACCCACTTGATAGAAATTATGCCACACGTCAAATACAGCACCGTTTAAGGTAAACTCGTACGAACGTCATCAAAATGAATAAACAAATCATGTAGATGAATGTTTATGAAATATTTTATGCCCTTATATCAAGTAAAGAAACAATTAGACAAGCGAACGGAAAACCGTGAATGAACGTTATTCCTATAATGTGGTTATACGCATTTCACATTGAAATAGTGAAGAAAAAAATTGAACATCTTAGATCTACGTTGATGTTGGTGTCCATTATGTAAAAATGTCGATGTTGTTTGAATGATAAAAGTGTTTAAAATCACATTAGATCACAGATCGTGGGTCGGCTCATTGGGTAGATCCACGTTTAGGGAAAAAAAACAACGTTCTTTGCTTGCTCGGGTGAATTTTGTTATTGTTTTGAAATCTGCATCGCGTGTGACGTCATTGCTGCATTCTCGACGTACGAACGTACTTTTTACGTAGTTTTGACGAAGCTAAAAACGTGCCTCGAAGGTAGACGTGTTTCTTACGTTAAGGCTTATACGTTACACGTTATGCAATAAAATTTAACGAATCCCCATTAGATGTGAGATTGCCATATCTTGACATCTAATTCTCAGAGTGACAAATCCCTGCCTGGTGTTTAAAAGATTACAGTAGATAATTGAGCAGTTTACCCAACCATACATGTATATTTTGTGTGGAAAATGTATGAACACAAGCTTCAAAAGAAAATTACCTCACAATTCTAAGATCTGTCATTGTCATACGGCTCAGCTCAAAGACAAAACGATTTTATTTCAGAAACATTATATAGATTTGGTTGTTGGGCAAATGTCTAAAACAAACTACTAAATAAATGTATGTTACAATTGAATATGGAAGTGTTTATTCACAGAGCTGGCTGTGCGAATGGGGGGTGTCCATTTCTTATTCGCAGAGCTGATGGCTCAGCAAAATTAGACTGGTTATAATGATGCATTTTTTTTTTGAGTTGAAATAGATATATATTTCATGTACATATAACAATACAACATTTAAGTTCATGAAAAGTTAAACATATGGAATGAAAGACAAGTAATCAGATTCCTCAATCCAACACTGACAAAATTGTCTCTGCAACTATAAACAATAGAATAAATAATATTGATAATAATAATATAATTGCAACATTAAAGAGCAACCAGGCTCTGTAAAATTATATTCATATTTTGTTACATACTTTGCCCATGTTTAGGCATGAACTTATTGCCGTTAATTTATTACTATTAATTCTACTCATAAGGTGAATTGAGTTTTATAGCCAAACTACGTTGAAATCAGTAATAAATGCTTATCATTTCAATATATGAATGAATTAATATTTGAAATAAATTACCAAACAAATTTGTCATGTTAAATTTACCGTAAGAATTACATGTAGATGTAGACTATGCTAACCAATGCTAATATACCGGTATCACTAACAGGTCATTAAATAATTATTCGAGGTCTCGATTTTGTTCTGTATATGGAAAAAGGATAATTCTCATGAATTCCTGATTCATATATACAAAACTAACTAGTGATAAATGCATCTGAATCGCAAAAAATAGCTCTAAAATCTCATACATTACCAATCAGCACAGTAATACTGTTTAGTCAGGAGAATCCTTTAAAAAAGTTTCCTTTTTCCCACAAGATAAATTCAAAATTTGTCTGAAATTCATTAAAAAAATGGGCAACCACATTTTTTTCAAAATTTGCTTTTTTTTATGAAAACCCCAAATGAAA
>JAGTTF010000410.1:11769-24052 GCA_019095985.1 Streblospio benedicti
CATCAACCTCTATCAAATACTTTCATAAGAGTTACTTGAACACGTTTTTAGAATTATCTAAAATTATACCAGAAAGTTGAATACAAACATTTAATGTCTAGCACTTACAGATCATTTTGCAGAAGATACAGCGCTAGGAGTTGAGTGTAGACGTCGGCGGTGGGGACTCCGCCAGGAGGCTGCAATTTGACACAATTTTCGTATGTAGGCATTAAACTTCTTCAGGATTAGACAACACACTGTACATAATATAGTAAGTATGTTTTGTGTCTTCATGATAATGAGGTTTGATGTCCTACTTACATGTACAAACTATAAGATTTTCATAATTACCAAGTCTTACATAAAATCAAATGTCTTTCATTCTTCTAATGATGTATAAAAGTTATTCTATGTACTATGTACGTGGCAGTAGGTCTCATTTTACGTATAATTGTCTTTCCTTACCACATTTGACTTCTAATATTTACAATTTATTATTATTTTTTTGCACAAAAAAGCTTTTTGTCTCTTTAGACCTTTTCAATTTTTACAAACTTATTAAATGTACATATTTCTTCAAAAATTCAAATCCAAATGGATCTTAATTTTTGAAGAAATATGTACATTTAGTAAGTTTGTAAAAATTGAAAAGTCTCTAAAGAGACGAAAAAGCTTTTTGTACAAAAAAATAATAATAAATTGTAAATATTAGAAGTCAAATGTGGCATTCTTTACTTTGATGACTAATCTTATCAATTTTATATTCATTAAACTTTTTAATACATACAAAACATGAATACTTATATATTATATTACACAATACATTCCTCATTTTCTTCATAATATTAATTCAACATGAATGTCTGATTAATTTTGCACCAAAAATCTATTAACTCCACATCTTCAAGTCATTCAATCAATATTCTAATATAAAAAAATATTTCAACCCTAGAAAGATAGAAACAAACCAAAAAGTACAACTTGCCATATTTAAATTTGAGTTTCTAATCATCTTTCTTGAGCCAGTCTGCTAGTCAGAAACACCACTAGTGCCAAATTGATTTTTTTGCACCAGTCTTGCTTTTTTGTACTCATCCAAAATCTATCATATATATTTCAACTGCTCAATTTGTTTTGATGTGCATTATCAAGACCTAAAACATACAAAGAAATATTCATGATGGAACTTATCAGCAGCACAGAAGATTGTACCCAGCCAACACCAGTCTTGCTTGTTTTTGACAAAAATTTTTACTCTACCAAATCCATCATGTATATTGCAAGTGATCAATTTGTTGTCATGTGTATTTTCAAGACCTAACAAATAAAAATGCAAATTTCATTAAAACGTCATGGAAATTAGGATATATGAATCACCATGAGTGACATTGAATGAAAGAACACTGGCTGATTATGTCAAAAAACTTATTCACTTGCCTCTTTTGAAATTCAGCTTTTATCTCTTATGATATGTTCAAAACTGGATGATGTACCCGTGATTCTGAGTAGGTGATGATGAACATGGAGTTTGTAATAAAAATCTCGGGATTCAATCTGCTGCCATGGCTTGTGTAATCCAAGCCCTTTATGTGGGTAATGTCATGTGCAAGCATAGATTACAATCAATTGCTATATTACCTAATATTGCACATTAAAATGAAATATGGCAGCAATTTATGAAATTTTCTAAAATTGTTAAAATATGAACTTTCATTCCTATTTGGTACAATATCTATATCAAGTTATGATTAAATTTGAAGATCTACTTTTATATTTCACATTCTATAAGAAAGTGGGATAAGGGAAAAAAGGGTGAAAAATGAGGGATAAGGGAAAAGGGCCAAAAAAGAGTGATAAGGGATCTCTAATTTGAAAGTGGGATATGGGAGGAGCAAAATTTGATTTGATTTGATTTGATTTATTTATTATAGTGACATGGTATACATATGAATAGCATAATATAATATGTTATACAGGTTATACCCAGCCCTTCAGGGCTTATCAGTCACCTTTACAATTACTAAAGAAAATAAAATGAGACTTTTTATATGAGTATATACAAACACAAAATACATGCAATTTACATAAAAACTTAACAAGAATATACATCAAAGTATTATTTCATATTACACAGTATTTGATGACTATGTATGTAAGTATAGTATACTCATTTATATAAGTTATTTTTCGAATAATCCATGCTTGACTAATAAATTTTGACACATCTCTCCATCTGTTTTTCATTAAATATATAAATTTATTTTGCAAATTCATCATAAGAAATTCATTACATGATAAATTAACTACATTATACAAATTTCTTCTGGCATTATCATATAATGAACACTCACATACAAAGTGCATTTCTGATTCAACTTGTCCAGTATTGCAGAGTTCACACAGTCTTTCTGGAGCCGGTAGCCTAGAGAATCTACCCGTTTCTATTCTAAGGGGTAGAATGCCACAGCTAATTTGTGCATGCAAAGACCTAGTTTGTCTATCACGGCAAAACTGCACTACTGTTCAATTTCAAAATTATTTTTGAACAATTTGTAAGATCTTAATTTAGGTTTAATCTGAACTTCACGTTGCCAAGAGGTTGTCATGATATCTTTGGTTTTTGCTTTCACTAATTCTAGATCACACGCAAGTTTTTCTGTAAATACATTTTCCATTTGAAGGTTGATAAATAGTTCTTTAATTCCAGAAGACCAATTTTTACAACTTTTTTCGTAGTCATAGTTAAATACCTTTTTTGTTAGTCTGTCATCTGGCATACTAAGTACCCTATTCCAGAACCTGATAAGGCATAAATATCTACTATAAATTGGCTTCACCCAACCCATGTCATCTATAATGGCAGCATTTGGAGCAAATTTGTGAACACCTAGGTAGTATCTCATGGCACGGTTCTGAAAAATATTGAATTTTCACGCTATTTTATGGACAAAAATATTAGAATAGGCCTACTAGACAAAAAAAGAAACCTAAAAGTAAATGAATTTTTTTTTTTCAAGTTACACTGTATTTGCAAAACCCATTTGATTTGATACAATTGATACGGCTGCCGTACGGCAATGTGTCATTGGCTTGGTAGAGTTTTTCTATAAGGTAAAACGCATACTGAAGCATAGGTATCAAATAGGCATCACGCAGAGCCTTGGAAAATGACTGCAACTAATATGATAAGACACAGTGGGTTTATAAGCGCCGTACAGCAGATTTGTCGTACGGCGGCCGTACGTTACTATGGGTTTTCCCCCTTGGAATGTCTAACCTCCTTCCAGATACGTTAGAATTTTGCCAGGAGATACGTTAGAATTTTGTCGGGCTGATCCCATCATTGTAGAACAATTCATAATGAGAATGACTAAGATATCATTTATTTATGATACTCGAGAATCATACTATGATCAACCAAATATATGTTTCATATGAGGAGCTACCTCACATGAATCTGCACAAGTTCAGCTTTTGAAAGATAGAAACGGCGATAAGCACAATGTTGCTATTTACTGTCCTTATGTAAGCCTTTTGAAGTCCTTACATTACACTCAGTGTGGGAAACTTCTCCAAAATTGGTACTAGACACCAGGGCTGGCAAGTTGAAAAACTTACAGGCCCTAGTGAAATCTTACCAGCCCTGGCAATGAGTGCCACTCAATATCTAGAATTTTTCATATATATTTTAAAAAGGAGCCATTTGGTGGACTTTGAGATTATATTTGATGCTACGACAAAATTATGTTAAAATACGGGGTCATAAATCTGCCAGACAACCTGGCAGGTAAGTCTTAAGACCTCCAGGCCCAATAGTAAACTTGCCAGCCTCGGGCCACCGGGCAGGCAGCTTTTTCCCACACTGTTACACTATGTGCAATTTGCAGAATAATTCTACTGTCAGCTTCTGAATGAGTACATGGCATTACATTCCCAACATTGGCGTCCTTATTAGTTAGTACATCACTCCCAATAGATGTCACTAAAAGTATCTCTAGCTCATGAGATGTGATTATTTACCCATTTAATGTCTGAAGGCAGATATTGTGTGTGATATGGTATAAAACCAAATTAATAGGAAACATTCTTTTTTATACTGTTATGTATTTAGAATGTAAATTTGAACACAATATGGATGAACATACCACCAGCATGAGGTTCTGACTTCACAAACTTTTTTGTGGGAGTAATTTCACCAGAGGTAGAATTGTTTTATGTTATTTGCATGAATGAATATAATGATGATGAATGTGAAAGCTTAATTAGTGTTGAACAAACCAAGCGATGGTCTTCCTTGTAAAAAGAACTTCCTATACAAAAATGAGGTAAATGCAGATTTGCACAATATCGTTCACAATAAATATTTAACTTCATTTCTCAACACAATATGTGATTATTTTTCATTAAAATCATCATTCTGTAATATTTATAAATATCAACTTTACCTTGTTCGATGTCCTTCACAACAACTTTGCCGTCAGAAATTATTGGTTCTGAAGCCTGTAATGCAATCATTAACAAACAATATACAGGTATGCAGAAACAAATTACTTAAATATCTCATTTTTTACACAACACATTAAAGTATTATGCATGCTTACATGTATCTTGTAATGTAAGAATATAAATAAAGTTTTACTGCATGATTGGAGATAAAAGAAATATTACTGAATAGTGAAATAAGGTGGAATCTCAAGTGATGAATGTGGTTTATGTTGTTTGACACTATGTAGGAAGCTTCAATAATATTAGTAACAATTAAGAAGAATTAAATACCAGCCATCTCCAGTACTTAGGTTGAATTAAATACCGATACTCATATTTCCTCTTCACAAATATTCTTGCCACTATTGTAGGTTCTATGTTTTATAAATGTTAAATTATGTCACTTACCTTTCATTTCAGCTATGTATTTTGTCATGCCATATCTTTTTTTGTTGTTGCTTTTTTCCCCTCTCTTGCCTTTCTTCTTACCTTTTTTAAATTTTCTTTATCTTGCTAAATCTTTATCTTTTTCTATTTTCCTCCTCTCTCTTTTTGAGCTCTGCCATAGCTTCCTCGGCTTAAAAGATTAACTTTATCAAATATAGCACAATAACTTTCAAGTAATTACTAGTGAGCAAACAACAACGGTTACATGATATTTGAGTATGATGCAATCCACATACATGAGTGCTTATTGATATGGTAAGACC
Source organism: Streblospio benedicti (assembly GCA_019095985.1). Lineage (NCBI taxonomy): Eukaryota > Metazoa > Annelida > Polychaeta > Spionida > Spionidae > Streblospio > Streblospio benedicti. The sequence goes on from JAGTTF010000410.1 coordinate 16,947, forward strand.
GACCTGTCATTAATCGTGCTCCTTTTATGCGTCTGACAGTTTTGGGTTCGAGCGTGGAGGGTAATAAGGGTTCCTGCAGAATATCCGCAAATACCGGATCCATTAATCCCTCTTTTATTAAGGGATGAACTCCCCTTTTACATGTCGGACATTGATCTGAAGAGACATTTAGAAATACAATGTATTAGAGTGCATAACATATATTGAATGGTGCTATCAATATCAAATGACAATATCAACAGTATTGTAAAAATTAAATAACCTACATCAATGTCTATGGACTTGCGGAAAACTAATTTGCCATCTCCTCCGCCTATAAGAGCTGCTGAAGGCACAATCACGCACTGGTGGTGATACCCGAGTTACTTGGAAAAATTGGATACTCAGGAAATAGTTAAAAAAATATTTTTAGATATTCAGAGCAAACGAAAGAAATCACAAACCTTTTTTTTACTAGCCATTTGATTTCTTGCGCACCCTGCTTATGTAATAGGGCACCAGTCCTGTCCTTTTCCACCTTGACTTTATATTGACTGGGCTCCACTATTTTTCCGTAGCTCTTTGCAGAAGACAACACACCGCATCGCTTTCGCACGGGAACACATCGGACAGCACAGTTTTTACACCTTTGTTGTCCTTGGTCACCGGCCCGGTGGTGGGCTGTGGTTGTTCTCCACGGGTATTTGGGCAATCCTGTATTGTACGTGTGATATATGATTGTCCATGATTAGTATGACATGGTTTTTCGGTGACGCACCACAGTTCCAAGGGCACAAAAACTTTTGAAAACCAGTCAAAAAATATCTCTGAACCTACATAACCAGACTTCTGGGAACAATACACATTGTCCTTTGGACTATGCGCCATCCACCTGCAAATAGAAATTTCAATCAAACATATCTTTTCCATCTGATATTATACATTTATAATTAAACCATATTAAGTTAACGTATTTGAAAATTCATGAATTTGCAATTCTTCAATATACCTGTTTGTAGGGATGCAGGACGTATATATAAAACAGTGAATATCCTCAACAAAGGAAGAGTAAACCCAGGAAACTCTGAATAAAGGAAACTTTTCTCATGCATTAGCTAATAATAATGTAAATAAATGATGTAGTAATCGAAGGAAACCCTCTACAAAGGAAACTTTTGTGACTGCAAATAGGGTTCCATTGTTGAGGACATTCACTGTGTAGTGTGTGGCAGGAATCTCCCCTCAACAATAACGCAGGCCAGTACGGTCTGGTGTTGTCCAGAGAACAACTATTAAAGTTATTTAAATGAAGTTAGGTCATATAATAAAGAGAAAATAAATAATAAATGGAGTTTTTACAGAAATGGAAATTGCAACTGATATAAATGGATATAAAATTATTATAAATTTCATCCAAACAGTGCATTAATTTTTTCACCTGCATTATTACTGGTCTGTGTGAGCCAAGATCCCACATCACTTTCCCTAGCAAGTCTAATTCTCTGCCCACACCCATCTCATCGACATTGTATATATATTTTGGAGAGACGTTATTTTTTTTCAACAACATTCTGTAAAATAATTAACATTTTTATAATTTTTGACACTTATTAATGCTATATCATGCATATTAACCGACATATACAAAAAAAATAACCTCATATATACCTTAAACATCATCATCTAATTGTTTAACACATCCAATGTAGTTGACGAGGCATGCATGGGTTCTGATTCCGCGTCTGATAGGCCCATCCTCCTCATATACCTTGGTGCCCAGCTGCGGCTTGGCTCTTTAGCTGCCAGATTACCAACTCATTTTTTTTTCAATTTGGTGTGCATAGAAAGACGCCTAATATAAGACAATTAATTTATATGAAAACAGCATATAAATAGATATGGAAAATGAAAAGTAACTTTGGAAAATGTATAAATAAGTAATTAATAAGTGAGAATTTATTTTTACCGTTTCCTGGTTAAGTCCCCAACCATGGTCTGCCATCCACTTGATATAAGTATTTAAATTTTTCTCTTCGTACGCTGTTGAATAGCCAGTCATCTTGCCTAGTGTTACATGGATTTGGTGGAGCCCCTTTTCATCATTTTACATCAAATTCTAGGATTACAGATAATCGAAACCGGCGCCTCCCCATCATGGGGCGCAAGACAGGCATGTCGTCCGACATGGGGCTGTCAAGCCCGGCTTCTGGAGACGGCCTCCCCTGGGAGCATCCCCCCAGGCGCCACCAGGCTGTCCCCACTTGTATCATCATCATCATTGTCATCATCATCCCTCTCACAGTGGTTGTTAGAGTTTCGACTGGCTTCCTGGTCACTCCACCGGTTATCGACCAGTATGATGACGACCTGGAGACATTCGTCTCCCGCGCACGCTAGCTGCATAGCACTATTGCTATAAGGCTTTGCCTTTGCTGTCTTTGTACGACCCCTTTTTTTTCAAATAAATGTATTTTGTTAAAAAGGAGATGTGGAACGTATTTGGCTCAATTAATTTAATCATCTTGCTTGTTTAGAAATCTGTACATAAGCCATTTTTGTTAGATGGTAATTTGAAGGAAGCAAATTTTGGTTAGCCATTGCACTGAATGTTATGTTATTATTCTATACATAATCGAGAGTGAACAATGCATTTAGTTTGTATTATTTTCCTTGATGTCTTCCTTCTTTTTCTTCCACATAAGCTGCTCCATCAAACTTGAAGATTGAGCAGATTGTACGCGAATCTGGTCAAATCCAGAGAGGAGGTCATGAAGGGAGGTGAGGGTCGATCATCCTCCTCCTCTTCCTCCTCCTCATCATCAACCATCTCTGGTTCCTCCTCCCCCTGCCTAGTTAGATTGATCTCGCAGCGGGCCTTATGCAGCTCTATGACCGTCCCTAGAAACCGGCGCCTCCCCATCATGGGCCGCAAGACAGGCATGTCGTCCGACATGGGGCTGTCAGCCCGGCTTCTGGAGACGGCCTCCCCTGGGAGCATCCCCCCAGGCGCCACCAGGCTGTCCCCGCTTGTATCATCATCATCCCTCTCACAGTGGTTGTTAGAGTTGCGACTGGCTTCCTGGTCACTCTACCGGTTATCGACCAGTATGATGACGACCTGGAGACATTTGTCTCCGCGCACCGCTGGTTACGCTTTTATTACACTTTTATTACACTTTTATTGCTGCCCCTTCGGGTCAGCGCTGGCTCACTGCAACGCTTTTTTATAGGGGAAGGACAACACACCGCATCGCTTTCGCACGGGAACACATCGGACAGCACAGTTTTTGCACCTTTGTTGTCCTTGGTCGCCCGCCCGGTGGTGGGGCTGTGGTTGAAGAGGTGGCTGAAGGTTTTGGGGGTGGGGCTGGTGTGGCCTGGTGGGGAGGGCGGCGGTTTGACGATCATGACTTCGCCTGAGCTGTGAAAACCTGTGCTGTCCCAGCGGCTCACCACCGGCTCGTCATCACGCTTGTTCTTGTACCTGTGGGTGGGAAAAGGGGATACATGGAGGTGTGTTGTTCAGTATTGAAAGGTTATCATGATGGAAGTATATTTGCTACCCTTGAAGTCAAGATAAAACCGTAAAATTAATCAAATTTAACATGATGATTGTCTGATTCAACCGCACAGTGTTTACATGATTGGACAGTCTTTGCAATAAATTTCAGCTCATATTCATGATGTCACAATGACTTTAAAAAGTGAGCTTAATTCTATGAAACTTGATTGATTTTTGGAGGTATAATCATACACCTTTATTACCATCTGGCATTGGTATGTACAACGTACATGAATATTGTAACCTTGATGGTCCACCTGTAGCATTGTCATTTTATTATTATATGACATGAAACTATATTACAGACATCGGTATACATGATAATCAATGGACATTATAGACATGTCTGTCTAGTTTTCAGACAATGAATAGCAATACTAGTGAAACTAGCAGTGTGCATTTTGGTGGAACTATTTTAGTTTATGCCTTATACTTTATATTGACCTTTTTCTCATATATTGTTATAGTACAAAATCATGCCTGGAGGCTACCAAGTACAATGTTACCTGGGGATTGAAATATGATTCCGACAATAATGAATTCAAACGCTCTTGATAGAAGGCTAACCGCACATCAAGGATATGTATGCATGTACATGTACATGTACAATGTATGGTAGTACAGCATTTCAACATAATAAGTAGTTAATAAGATCGTCTATGTTTTATTGGGAAAACCAAATAAAACTGTTATTGTTTGCCTACATCTGTGAAAAATCTTTCTATTAGTTCTGCTATGAAGTGTTGTTTATGTTCCTATTGTTCTCCTATAAATTGAATATCAAATTACTATTGGATATGAATATTGCAAAACCAAAAGTGCCTTGACAACCTGCAAGTGTTCTAGAAATATGCAAATGCGCTGTTTTGATTGGCTTCAATCACCAATAACTTGCACATTGCCAGTGGCATTGACAAATTCCACAGCAGTGGACTATGCTACCCACCTCTCTGCATGCTCATCCTTCTTGCTGTTGAGTCGGATCACCCTGGGCACCTTGTCATCGTACACTGTGGCCTCCACGCAATAGCTGCGCATGCGCTCCTCGAAGGCCTCTGGACGCAGGTCATCCACGCTCGGCGCTCGGCGCTTCTTGCGCACTGCAAATCCTGCGAAGCCATTCTCGATGGAGAAAGGCTGGTCCCGGCGTGCATGTTGGGGGTTGCTGGGCAAGAGGGCATTGGCGCTGCCCGTGGAGCTGTTCCGGTTTTTGTACAACCACACGCGACAATCCTTCTTGCACTTGCCAGTGCGCAGATGCTGCCAGCTCATCAGAACGTCGCTCATCGCCTGCAATTAGGGGGTGAGTGTTGGTGTAAGATTTTGATGTGAGATTTGATATAATAGTATGAGATGGTAGAGGAAAGGCTAGTGATGCAACATACTTCATGTTAAGTTTATAAAGATTCAACACAGGTGTAGTGATCCATGCGAAAGTCAATGCACAACACACCTATCCGTCCGTCACAGTGAATTATCTTCACCAGTGAATGAATGCCAAGTGAATTATACTTGACCAAGTGAACCATCAATCAGAGCCGGCTCTGCAAATAAGCCTAATCTCATTTCTTATTTCTTATCCGCAGAGCTGACGGCTAACCCTAACCCTAACACATAATTAATTTTTGAAGGTATTTAATAAAAATCAGGGGTATTGGTGAAAAAAAAAAAAAATTTGGCCAGCATAAAAAATCTATTTGTGCCTATTTCATGTTCTAAAGGCATTCAAACAAAAAATTACGTCCTTGTCAATACCTCAATAAGAAAAAGACAATGTTAAAATTGATTGTCAGACAATTGTGTACGCAAAATCACAAGAGGCATATGACGAGTCTGTGGAAAGATGAAAACCAAAGTGCTGACTGAATTTATAGACTATTTTAATACAAATTGGGACAATTGCAGAGATATGTGGGCAGAATTTTGTCATAAAACATCAATGCATCTGGGTACTCGCACAACAAATAGACTGGGAAGTTTTCATTGTAAATTGAAAGCCAAGATTCACTCGAATTGTAGCTTATCTAATTGTGTAAAACCTTTGATAAATTTTGATTAAGGCAAAAACAACGAGTCATCGCACAGGGATATAATTGAAAGCGTTACTGTAAGATACCAGCTTGGTAACATCAGTGCTATACTAGAGAAAGTGCAAAATATAGCTACCGCATATGCCAGCTCTAAAGTGAACACGGAGTTTACATTAATAGAGGAAAACAAGATTCAAGTAAAGGAACTTAATTTTGATTGATTTAATTATATTTTAATACTCTAGACGTATGTTCTGAATATAAGATTTGCCCTCAATGTATACATATTTTTTCAATGATGCTTGAAGGTTGATGATCGGAACTACATGGTCTATGATGGTGATGTGAACTCTTGTACATGTGGCAATTTTACCAACACAAAATTACCTTGTCGTCACTTATTGCTTGTCCTTAATCATTATCGAAGAATGTTTAATGAAAAATGGATTCGGAAGGCTGGCAGAAAAAATTTCAATCAAGAGTTTAATAGTGAGCTTCCTCTGGCCACAAGAGAGGTTACTAAGATCAAGACCAAGAAACCCCTCACACGAACTGAAAAAGAAGTAAAAAAGTGAAAAAGAAGTAAAGAAGTAAAACGAGTGCTGAATGATATAGCAGACGTGTGCCGATTTAGGGCACAAAGAGTTTTCTGCTCAGTATGATTTTATTGTTAGAATTAAAAATGCTTGGAGTGAAAACAAGTTTGTAGTTCTCAAGATTGATGGTGGTGAGATAATATTTTCAATATTATATATATATATATATATATATATATATATATATATATATATATATATATATATATATATATATATATATATATATATATATATATATATATATATATATATATTATACAGTTATATATTATACAGTTATATATATACAGTTTCAAGAATAGTATGCAAAGACATGACACAGCACTCAGCAAGCACATATGGCAACTAAAAGACAATAACATTAACTACAATATTTCCTGGAAAATAATAACCCATGCTCGACCATATTCAACAGCTTCAAAGACCTGCAACTTGTGCCTCACTGAAAAATTCTTTATATTATGCAAACCAGAACTGTCCACGCTCAACAGTAGAAGTGAACTGGCCTCCAGCTGCAGACATCGTAAAAAATACCTCCTCTGTAATTACAATCAGACTTAACATCAGTATCATTCTTGAACCGTAACTTGTTTTTGCACTTGCCTTATCCTTACGTATTATGTGTAGATCTAAATATAGTACTATGTTGATACTATACTCAGTCTGTCTCATGTACTCACTTTGTGACTGATGATTGCTTGTCAAAGCATGAAACAACGTTGTATCACAATGAACTAGTTTACTTGTATCTTTTAAATAAATATAAATTTGCTCCTAAATTGAGCACTCTCTTGATGTAATCCAGTTTTACGTATAATATATTATTGCTCCAATATTGTTGAGCACTCTGTAGGATCTACCATCAACATGGAACAAGTAAATTATGGATTCTCTACTAAAAACATCCCAGCACCTAGCAAAAAGGAATACTTGAAA
>JAGTTF010000413.1:0-25357 GCA_019095985.1 Streblospio benedicti
AAATTTCGTCTTTCCCCGGGGTCAGATTTTAAATCGGTCTCGGTACCTTGGAAAGGAAAAACCCTTCCCAAAAATGTCCCCCTGTCCTATAAAGTCGAGTTTCGGGGTTTTTCCACCCTTTTTCCCCCCATGGAAGGAAATTCCCCATGGGTTTGGGGCAAAGGCTGGGGGGCTTTAAAAGGGTCCTCTTAAAAACCCAGTTCTTTGTAGGACCACCCTGCTAGTGGTCCCCTGTGGCCCCAAAGGGCCCCCGTAGCTGGAAAACCACGGGTGGGCCTTTCAAGGGGGACGGGATTGTTTTTAAGCGGGGTCTCGGTTTGCGTTTGGGGTTGGAGGGGTTCCCGGACTTTCCGGTTCAAAGCGGTGGGGGGTCCCCCTTTACAGAGACTCAGGGCCCCATTTCTCCTTGACCCCTTTGCCCTGTTTTGGTCCTTTGCCTCTTGCAAAGAAAAGAATTCCCGCCGTTGGCTCTTGGTTTCCGATCATTCGGGGGCGGGGTCGCTGGTTTTTCCTTTTCCCCATCCGGCCCCTGTTTCCCCGGGCCCCCTCACCACGGTTGATGGGTGACAGGCTTGGGCAAAACCCCCTTCCGCCCCTTTTTTTTTGGTCCCCGGAGGCCCAAAGGGGGTTCCCACCCTTTGGGCCCGGCAAGCGTAGCCTCCGGGCCGGGTCTCTGGGGCCCCGAACTTAGGCTTCGGGAAAAACCCCCACGGTTCCCCGGGGGGTTTTTTGGGGGGGCCCCCCTTTGAGGGGAAAGAACCTGGGGGGGGCGTTTGGGCCCAAACGGTTTGCTCCCAAATCCCCTTCCTCACTGTGGTAAGCTGCTTGGGTCCCGGGTTTTCGAAATCGTAGAGGGGCGCACACGCCCATCGGTCCCCCCGGGGGTGTAGGTCCTTTGGGGTCCCCCAACACTCGTGGGTTGTCTGGGTTCGGCAGCCCTAAAAGCATTTCCCTGTTTGGTCCCGCAGTCGAAAGTGTGGGTCCCCTCAGAGTTTTCCCTTCAGCGGGGCCTTTCCCAGGTTCAGCGGAGAAAGGGGGCCCCGGGCCCCAAAGGGGGGGAAACCCAGCCCCCTCCTCCGGTTCCATGTTTTTGGGGGTTTTCCCCGGTGCCAAATCCTTTTGCCCTTTTACCCCTTTGGTTGTCCGTGGGCAGTCCCCGCACCCTCGGTGTCGCTTTGGGCCCGAAGAGGTACTTCTCTCGAATCTGACCCGGGGGCCAGATCCCCCCGGCCCCCAGGCAAGTTGTTTGCCCCCCCAGGCCCTTTGGGGGTTGGGTTGATAAAAAATCGACTTCAAAAAAAAATTACCCCTTCCGGTCCTCTGTCCCCAAAAAGCCCAAACGGGCCCGAATATCAGGGTTTTTGATTTAAAAAAGTCACTTTTTCCGTAAAACCGGATAGAACGGGGGTCAAACCCAATAAAAAACGGGTAAAAAAAGACAAAGCCGGGAACCAGAACACGGGTAGAACAGAGACAATTTTGTCAAAAACCCCAAACCCTCGCCCCAGACAATGGTTTTTCGTTTTTCCCTTTCCCAAGAACTCTCCTATAACATCAAAAATTGGAACAAGTGAAAAAGCACCCTGAAAAGCACCTGCACCAGTCGGACTGGTTCCCATGGTTTGTGGGACGATTTGGCTCATTTTTCCCCTTCCTAGATGTTAGACTTTTTCCCCCTGGCCCGTAAAAAGGCGTCTGTGTTTGATGGTGGCCCCCGGGGGCGCTCCCTTCCCACTGGCCTGGAGGGGTTTATGGCCCTTGGGGGCTGGGGTGCTTAAAAACAGTGGTTAATGAGACAGGTTTTGCTAAAAAAAAAACGGCCCCTGTTTTTAATATTTAACATCGTGCAGGGCACGTTTAAAATGGGGTCAACCAAACACCTCAGTAAACAAACGCCAGTCAGGGGGGTTTTGACTGGTTTCCTTCAGTTACAAAAACCTAATTTAAGACTTCAAACAATTTTTAAAAGGTCTCCCCGTGCCCAATTCAAACCACTTGTCTTAATGCGTTTCTAGCGTCCCCCTGACTGTACACACTCCATGCTTTCATCTAATGTCGTCCATCCACTCTGTAAATGGCTTGAGGAGGGACAAGCTTTATTACTGCGCGCTCCTAATCCATTACTCACGGGGCGTATGGACAAGTTCTGGTCTTGTTAATGCCATACAGGCGGCTGGGTGTTCCATCAGTTCATTGTCAAATTCTAAGCCTTGGTCACTGGCGGAGTTTCCATTGTACCATGGCGTGATATACTCTCTTTGAACAACACGGACTTCAGTCTCATGGTTTGTTCGACGAGCATACAGTTCTATCCTTTTTTGAAAATAGTCCTGTATCACACAGATATAATGGTTTCCCGTGTCAGTTAGTTCCAGCGGGCCTTGTAGAACAATTCCAACTCCAGACATGAGGGTTTCCCAACATACTGTGTTTCATTGACAACTTGACACCGTGGACACCCAGGTTTACTTTTGACAAATAAGGTATGATTTGCACTTGAGGCATATATCATTGGACATACCAGGCCACACAAAGCCGCTGCCGGATGATCTCATAGACCCGCCTCAAAAAGCCCAGGTGGCTGCAACTTTTAACATGCACGGCACGCCAAGCGCTTAACCTCCCACAATGGGCACCAGGCGGACTGATGTGATCACTTCCGGTTGGCTTCATATTATACCGGCTTGTTTCAATGTCCACACACCAGCTTCATCCTGACACAAGTCTTTCCACTGCCAACGGCTTGGTAGGACTGTACTTCAGGGCTTTCCCTCTTCACCCAAATTATTGGTGGGAGGGTCAGCAGGCAGGCTTTCAACTCCCCTAGGTGCGCCCAATACAAATGTCTCTCTGCTGTACTTAGGTACCACTCCTCGTCAGAGAAGTTACAATACAGCCGATTTCAAGTAACACTTATTTGGTCAGGGGTGGCGGTTCCATTGACATGCCCGGCCACCTCGTAGCCATCACTGTCGGTCCGATGAGTCATACTCGGTTAGGACCAGAACTGGGAAGGATGGCTGAGCCTGTTCAGTGACTGGCGTGCATTGTGCACTCAAGGCACTAGCAGCGTCGTTCATTGAGGGGATCGCAGCCATTGTTGCACAGGGTTTGGCGTGGGTTAGGTCGCGTGAGATACAGAGATTGTAATGGACTCCCCAAGGCTTCCTCGGCCGTTCCCCCTCATCCAAGTCTGGATCCATTCGGCCCAAATGCCATCGTTCCAGTACCTCGGTGTCAGGGTCACGCGGTTCGCCTATGGAGTCATCGGAATCCAATCCCTGATATAATTGTTCTCTTTTGGAGAAACTTACAGTCAGGGCAATCCGGTATCTTACAGCCTCGTCGGTTTTGCAAAGTGTTCTTTCACTTCGGATCTGCCGACTCCGTTTCCGAGAGGGCAAAACCATTATTCATCTTGCGGCCACATGTTCTATACACCAGGGTTTGTACATCCCCATTTCCAATATCCAACGTATATACATGTTATCCCGACTGCTGATAGGTCGGTGTATCCACGTAAGCGCCTGGTGGTCAGTGTGAATGACCACCTCTTGCCCCGTGTGATATCAATGAAGTACCTCATGAAATACACCACCCGCGTAAAACTCCCGCTTTGTTGCACAATAGGCCTGACGGCTTTGCACAACGTTTTGGAAGCATACGCCAAGGGGACAAACTTTCCATCCAGTTCCTGCTCAGCGTACCCACCTATACCATATAGGTCTGGGGTAATGAAGGAGAGGAGCAGACTTCAAGATGTCCAGCAATGTGTGGAACGCCCGTCGACATGGCTCCAGACCAAGCAAATTTTACGTGCTTCTTGGTGGCGCAGTCATGGGTTTTGCTATTTCGCTGTAATGTCGGGCACAAAGCGGCGATAGTAAGACGTAAAGCCCAAGAAAGTGCACATCTCAGAGAGTCTCCGGCTCTCCAGTCATGCAGCGCAGCTATCTCGGCTCGGTCTTATTCCATCAGCGTTCACCTCGTGGCCCAAATAGTCAACCTCGGTAGCAAAAAGGTGGCACTTGGATGGCTTCAGTTTGAGACCAGCGGATCTTAGTCTATCGAACACAGCTATCAAGTTCGCCAAGGCACTGGTGAAGTCCCGACCAAAGGCCAGAATATCGTCCAAGTACACAAGACACCCTGACCACACGATGTCAGACAATACCATCTTCATAAGTTTGCAAAACATTGCAGGTGCATTGCAGAGGCCGAAAGGGACCACGGCCCATTTGTACAGCCCTCTATGAGTCACAAGGCAGTTTTCTCAGCATCCCCAGGATGCATAGCGACCCTGCCAGTACCGGACGTGAGGTCAAGTGAGGAGAAGAACCTCGCTCCCTCGAGACTGTCCAGGCATTCATCAATCCGTGGCAGTGTGGATAGGCATCACGCTTAGTTACCGCATTCACACGGCGGTAGTCAATACAAAAACGGAGGCTTCTGTCCTTTTTCTTGACCAAGACCAGGGAGCTCCCCAGGGCGACTTGGAGGGCCGGATTTTTTCCGGCCTCAAGAAGCTCAGAGATCTCCTTGTCAATGTGAGTGCGTTCCACGTTTGAGCGCCTATAGTAGTTCTGCTTGGTCGGCAATGCATCCCCAGTGTCAATTTTATGAGTTATCTGATTGCTAAAGCCAACTTTGCCATCAGGACCAACAAAAAGTCATTATAGGATATGATCACCTCACACAGACGTCGGGTCTGTTCATCCGTCAGAACACCTGTCTCAGGAAGCATGCATTTGAGATGTTCAGGAAGTGCCCGGCCGAGCACCTCCCGTCCACCATCACAAACAGTAACCCCACTATCGGTTACCAGATCCTTCCTCTCGATACAACAAGTTACTAACTTCCCGTCCAGGCCTGAATGAGGACAAAGCCACTCGATCCGGTACCAACAGTTGAAGACCACGTTGAGCCGTCATGAGCCCAAGTGCAATTTGCAGGGGGCTGTTTTGTGCAGCCACGCAAAACAGGCGGGTACCAGTCTGAACTCCGTTTGGGTCACTCTCTCGTAAATAGGTGTGCTGACCAACTCCGTCCGCCGGCGCATCTGACACCTCAGGGCGTTCTGGGGTTACTAAGTGGTCACTATCGTCCATGATTGGTGTCACCTGTGCAATAGTACAATTCGGGAGCATCCCATTGAAATAACTTTTGTTCTCCACCGTGAGGAATACCCTGCCCTTGGAAGTCACACACTCTGGACAAGTCACGATAGCGACCTGTTCATCTGGGTATGTTCCCTCGACTAGGCAGTCTCTCCCCCACAATTGTTCTTGACAGTAGCGCGGAGGAGCCACACTGTATGAACCGGTACTGGGCTTCTACACTTAGCTGTCAACAGACTGACATGGTTTTCCTTGGTCCTGGATGTGGCCGGGCCGTGAATAGTCATTGTACGTTTGGAGAAGTTGAGTTCAACTCCATTGTCAAATAACCAATCTCGACCCAGTAGTAGGTCAGGTCCACTCAGTGTCCCAATAATGAGTGTCTGAGTCAGGACCTTACTACCCACTCGGACCAACGTCGTGATCTGACCGCGCACCTCTAGGTCACTTCCGCTAGCCCCGTGAAAGGCGATGGAAGTATCCTCCAAGGGTGGCCTCTCACGTCCCATGGCTTCATAGTACGCGGTGGAAAGCATACTATAGGTTGCCCCACTGTCCACACATGCAGTGGCTGTCCAGCTTCCATTAGCGCCAGGTTGCTGAAGTACCACGTGCACATGACAAGACAGACGGAGCTCGCCTTCGGTTTTCCCGTCAAGTTTCTCTTCCCGTGAGTCACTTGACCTGCCGGTCACATCTTTGGTGAGTCACTTGACCTGCTGGTCACATCTTTGGTGGTGTGGATCGTTCCAACACCACCCCCTCTCGGTTCAAAACAATGAAGCACGTACCCGTTCCCAGCACACTCGGTTCTACCACCGGGAAGCATGTTTAGTGATGCTGACAGGTGCCTTCTCGGACAACAGGGGCGTCCCCGGCTGGGACATCCCTTGGCGCACGTGGTGGGACTCAAGCTCGTCTACGGTCAGCGTACTAACCCCAAGCCGCCAGTTACCTGGGCGGGGTGTTCGACTTTTCCTCCCCAGTGGGTCCCCCCACACTGAGTTTTAGACGACGATACAGCATGCGAGTCAACATGCCCATCGATTGCATCACTCCTCGAGCACCCGACGACTCCGGTGTCCACAGACATCGAAACTGACAAGAATTCGTTCACTGGCAGTGTTGTACTACCCAACGCCCCATGGGGACGCCCCGTTGTCCCATGAGTTGGCACTCCGTGCCCACTTGTCCCAGGACTGATACCGTACGACGGCATACCCTGTCCAGGACTCTCCTCGCGTCCCCCCCGAGGTCTCCTGGATACTTTCAGATATCCACGTGAGTCACAGGTCAAAAGAATCACTCTGTGAGAGCTCTTCCCTACCAGGTTGTCCGTCAGCCATGATACTCTTCGGTGGGCCACGGACCCAGTCAGAGGATGGACTGAGTCTACATGCCCCACGCACGGAAGTTCAGGCCGGCCGCCATGCTCATTGTCCCGAAGTGTTTTGCGGCTCAACACTTCGTCTTACAAGTTTCCCTGACCCCTGGTGGACAAGCCAGAGGTAGGGTTTTGGTGGCACCGCGGCCCCCCCCGCCTGCGCCTGCGCCCGAGCAGAGCCATGACTTTTGAGTTCATGCTGCCAGGCAGCAAAAACGCTGTTCAGTCATGCTCTCTCCTCAGGAGGTACCCGGGGACAGTTGCGTCTGTGATGATTATCGTCACCACACTCCCAGCAACCATCCCCGTCCCCCCCTCTTTGTTTCACAATGGGACAGTCTCATCGAATGTGGTTTCGGTCACCACACTCCCAACAACCGAGCTCGTACTTCGGTTTCCCAGGTACCCCAGGGCTGTTAGACGTCACAGGTGGCCGCTGGACCAGCTGCATGCACTTCAAAGCCTCGCACAGGAGAACGGTATCCCTTGAAGCCTGGGGCTTCCCCACTCGGTTTCGGTTTTGGATCCTTGGGAGTGCCCTGGTTAAGCAACTGAGACCTATAGCGCTCAGGCTCATCCCGTCTCTCCCGGTGGATCAAGCGGTGCTGCAGTTCCAAAAGGGCAATGGTACTGCCTCCTCCTCACAGGCATCAAATACATGACGCAGCGAGGGGTAGCAAGTCCATCCCCGCAGCCTGTCCATAATGACCTCTTGCCGTTTGGGCAGGTTATTTGCATAAGCCCGCCTTGCCAGCAATTGAAGGCCGTTTATGAAGTCGGCTACGGTTTCCCCTTTTTCCCTGCTTTCGGGTCATCAAATCCTGCCTAGCCGCGGCACTGTCCTGGGTCACATTGAACTGGGCGTTCATAGCAGACACTAGACAGTCCCAGCTATCGAGCTGTTCATCCTCCAAGTTCACCAATAGGCTGTGGGCCTTGCCCTGCAGCCTGTCTGCAAAACCACACAGCCTACTCCGAGGCGGGCACGCAATGTTGCCAGAGCACTCGTGTTAGGCCGTGTAGGTAATCCGTCCAGGACTGGTCTGTTCGTTGTTGTGCAAATTTAGGAAAGGATTTGATCCTATCCTTAAAACTCACACTCCCCACGTGTGACCCTACCGGGACGGCAGTTTGATAACATTTCCTCGGCACCCTAGGACCGTCATCCTCTGAGTCTGATGAATCAGAGGACTCTGGTTGGGCAGATCGCTTGACTCGTTCCTAGTGGTCTCGTGCGGCACCCACGCAGGGCGCCCGGAGATAGCGGGGAACTACGTCTATCCATAAGAGTCGGACCAGCGGATGGAACCACAGGTCTTGCCTCTACAGTGGACGGACGCATGGATCTATCCCTGGATCGAACGGACGTGGTACGGTGGACAGGATCCAAATTACAGGAGATAGCTCACCTCACAGACTGGGGACTTGAGACACAACTTCCGGGTGACGTATCACGGGGGGTGGCCTGTGCCTACATTGCCTTTTGGACATCTGTTTAACCGGGATGTCAGGGGAGGGGCCATTACCCGCCTTGAACCGAGTTGCCTCTACATCTGTTTTGGACATCTGTTTACCGAATGGTCGAAGGATGTCAGGGTGACCGCGTTCGGTCCGTCCTGCCAACCCAGGAGAACAAGATGTTTCAAGCGTCCCCTACACAGTACAACACGGACCCAGGACCACGTTGAGAGAGGCACCCATCGGGTTAACCTCCGTAGAATTGTGTAAAGAGGGGCTATTCGAGATCGAGAATAGGTTGCCAGCCCTACCACTTCCGACGAGCGCTAAAGGAGAACTGCCGCTACTCGGCTCAAAAACCAGCACCAGAGAGTACTGGCTCCCCAATCCTACTGCGGCCATAATAAAGGACAACAACAATACTTAACAAGGTGTGTGTAACGGGGAAAGCTATACCTAGTCCAGTGCAACTTCTATAACTTATTTTTTATACTACGCGAGAATGCTACAATTCTCGGCACTGGAGACTAGAAACAAGTTTTGTTACACAACTACTATACAAGTTGTCGGATAATTCTAGTCCAAATCCCAGTATTTTGAGCTTGAAATTTGCTGTGTAAATGACTTGTTTGTTGCATGGATTATAGTCTTACTAATGATGTAATGAAATTATCAAAACCATGCTTCTATTCCACAAAATCTACATGGAAATGTCAAGGAAAGGCGTTTTTGTTGTCACTAGTCTAAAACCCGGGAGGATGACAGAGTGTTTATATGTGAAATATGGTTATAAAGCGAGGGACTTTTTTGCACAAAATCTGGCCTACATGTACTGGTAGCCCTATACACATTCAGAGATATTCTGACAGTTTGTAATGTTTTTGTTGTTTTTGTTTTGTGTTTTTTGTGTAATATTGTCTTATAGATTATATCTTAAATTTTCTGCACATGAACAAGACACGACATGAGGGGTTTGGGCCTTAAGCATATGCTTATATACACATATATTTTATTGACATTATGTATTAGAATTTCAATTTAATATGAATCTTACATTAATTTATATATTTCGATTTCCTGTTAGTAGTAATCTGTTGTTTTCTCAAATGATATATATATATATGATATGTCAAGTGTTACCAATTATGGTGAATGTGTCATAGTAGAGTGTCATAGTAGACTAATGCATGACTCAGCATTTCTCCTATAAGGCAGGGACTTCCTGCCTATGAGTCTACCAGATCCCAGCCTGCTCTTACTAGTCTGATTAGCTAGACGGACACTATGTATATAACTCATAACTGAATATAACCAGATAGTCAATAAATGAAGCAACTGCTAACTACTTCTTCCTCACACCTCATGCCAATAGACACATGACAATGTATACACATTTTGTTTTACTTTTTTCTAATCCCTAGATAATTAACATGCTTCCCACCAATTTTACTAGGAATATTCCGGCCGGAATCTCAAAAATTGCTTGAAAAATGGCAGTCAGATTCTGTGTACCATTACGGCCGGCGATTTTTTGGGCTCAGGCATTGAACCGGAGGCTGCAAAATCCACTTCTCATGAGAAGTCATTTTTCGTATGCCGGCCAGAATGTGAAAGATCGATCGACGTTAATCCCCTCCAGATGGTGGTTCTGCCCAGAATAAAGACTCGGTTAGGCTCTGGTTGTCTCCGGTTCAGCTGCGGTCCCAGCTCCGGCCCGTCGTAAAAACCTCAGGGATTGTTTTCCGGGTGATACCATAGGCGAACCTGGAATTTTTTCTCTCCGGATCATCACGATACATGTACTCCCCATATCATTTTCCTCCGGTCTTACATGCCGGGTGTCATATCAGGCTACAGACAGTGGCTACGGGGGACTTGATCCGGAACAATTTTATAATGAGTTTTAATGGGGTGCAATCCAGCCGAGTGATTTTTATTCCGCACGGAGTGTATTATGACGGGCCCGTCGCTAACATCTGGGGACGGCTGGAGACATTTCAATCCGTTTGGCATTGTTCCGTCATTTTTCTACACTATGGTCTGTTCTCTCCGTGGCAAATTGGATCCGTCCGTCATGGATCGGAGAATTCCTATCATGGATCTGAATGGTGACAGCTACGGTCGAGTCCCTATAAAAATGACCACATTTCGAGGCAACATGTTCATTTTCTGTTAGACCAAAGAGCATAACGTTATGCATAATGTAATATAAAATGATTTTAATAATTGGACTGTGTGGTTTCTGCAAATTAAACAATTTCATGAATATGGCTGTATGTTTACTCAATGAAGACCTCATGCGTTTAAAAGCATCACTTGAACTTCTGAAGGAGATGAACGAAAACACGATGGATCTACTACTTTTCAATCCCCAAATTCCTGAAGATGGCCAAGCAAACCTCGAACTTGATTTCGCTGCCGATGGAGATGACGAAGACGAGGACAACATATTGATGGACCGGGTAGATGCCCATGGTAGGTGGAGGAGGAGGCGGAGGCCGAGAAGAGGGCGCAGGCCACGGAAGAGAAAGAAGTGGTGGGTTCGTCCATTTGCTACAGTGGATCGCCGGTTGCAGTTCGGTCATTACGACAATCTTATGAAAGAACTTAGAGAAGATGACCCTGCCAGTTACTTTAACTTTTTGAGAATGTCACCAGCAATGTTCGAAGAACTACTGTTAAGACTCATGCCCAGAATCCAGAAGCAAGAAACAAGAATGGGGAAACCACACAGTCCAGGCTTGAAGCTGGCCATCACATTGAGGTACTTGGCCACAGGTGAAAAGTACCCCTGTTTGCAATATGGTTTTCGAGTCAGCCGCCACACAATAGCGACCATCATCCCAGAAGTTTGTACTGCTATACACGAGGAACTGGCAGACGAGGTTATGAAGTTCCCTGAAGACGAAGACGGGTGGCGAGAAGTTGCAGCAAAGTTCGAGCGCAAGTGGAACGTGCCTCATGCCTTGGGTGCCCTAGATGGTAAGCACATCAGAATAAGAAAACCTCCCCAGTCTGGAAGCATGTATTACAACTATAAAAATTCTTCTCTGTGGTCCTGATGGCTCTAGTGGATGCAGACTACTGTTTCATGTTTACTGATGTGGGTGGTGTGGGCCACCAGTCTGACATGCAGCTGTTCAACAATTCTGCTCTGAAAAAGGCCTAGATGACGGTCTGATGCGCCTGCCTCCACCTGACAACATGACAAATGACAATGAGCCAATGCTTGGGGACGATGCATTTGCTCTGCGAGACTACCTCATGAAACCATTCAGCCAGCGAAGTTTGACTCCTGAACAATGAATCTACACTTACCGAATCTCTCGTGGAAGTATGGTGGTGGAGAACGCATCTGGTATCCTGGCCCAGCGTTGGCAGTGCTTCATAACAACCATGCAACAGAAACCTCATAACGTGAAAAAGATAGTTAATGCTGCCATATGTCTACACAACTTCATCAGGATGAGGATGGCCTGAGACAATGTGGCAGATTTGGCTCCTTGAGTGGAACCAGATCGTGAAGATGAAGATCACAATCTCATTCCCGGTTCCTGGCGAGAGAACGCCAATCTTCAACCTCTGGATGCCAGCCACCAATGTGTGAGGGAACTCGATGCGGCCAAGAAACAGCGCAAGACTTTGGTGGCCTACTTCAACTCCCCTGCAGGTGCGGTCCCTTGGCAAGAAAAGTGCGTCAGAGCACGTATGCAAGTACATCTTCCCATTGATGAAAATACTCAAGAAGAAACAATGGAAACTCAAGAAGAACCTTCTCAAGTTGAATAGCAAGTTGTGTGTTAAAGTTGTGCCAAATTGTACAATGTGCTTGACTTTCTTTATGTGTGAATTGGACACTGATCAAGCCTCTCAAGTTGTACAGCAGGTTGTGTGTTAAAGTGGTTAAAAATGGTAAAGTGTGCTTGACATTCTCTATATTTTTGTGAAAAAGACACTGATCAAGCCTCTGATGATATACAGCCAGTTGTGTGTAATAAAAGTTGTTAAAAATGATGAAGTGTGCCTGACATTCTCTATTTGTGAAAAAGACACTGCTCAACCTGCTCAAGTGGAATAGCAAGTTGTGTGATAAAGTTCTTATGATGTGGACTACAAAAATTTATGAATTGTGTGTTGACATTATGTATTTGTGAAAAGATGCAGTGTTTTTGTAACTGATGTTCATTTTAATAACCAAGGAATTGTGATTTGCAATGTATGTTTAACAATTAAAATATGTAGCACAATATGAAAGTGAAGGGTGAAGATTGAGAAACTTATGTTTAGTTTAAGCTTTTGTTCCTTTTAATGAAAATATTATTTGCAATTTGTTTGTACCTTTACATTAAATGAAATAAATATGTTTAGAAATATTGGGTTTTCTACTTTAAAGTTTAATACTTAATACTTTATTTTATTTAATTAAAATATAATAATTTACTAAGTTAATTAAAGAATAAAATCAAAGCTAAAAATTTAAGAATGTTATATGAAATAAGACACATGATTTTTTTTCTCTTTTATTCGTTGGAAATTGGACAGTAAAGTTGCATTTGTTTGATAGTTCATTTCATAAAATATAATGAAGTTTACAGTTCAAATTTTTAGTTTTGTTAGAAATTGTAATAAATTTCACACAAAAATAATAATGTTTTCCTTAAATGTGCACACTTGCAAGAATAACCCAAAAGTTGAACTAGCAAGTGTACATCTAAAACGAAAACACTGTAAGCACAATGACAAGACCCACCAAAAAATCAGCTTCAGCAGCAGCAGCAGCAGCAGTATCCACCATAAATAATACAATACAGCAAAAATTTAGCTAGGGCTAAAAGTGACAACAACAATAGCTAGGGCTATTTTACACAAACACAAAAATATAAAACAATATAATTAGCTAGGGCTAAAAGTGACAAATACAATAATAGCTAGGGCTATTTAAAAATGAAGTTCAGCAGCAGCATATGTACATAAAATAATACACTCAAATTTAGCTAGGGCTAAAATTAAAAACCAAAACAAATAATAGCTAAGGCTATTTACACAAAAGCTGCACCTTTTATTTCAAAGTGAAACAAGCAACACATGTTTTACATTTAAACATTTCTTTATTTGAAATTACATCTTAACATACAAAAATATATCAATACAAAATAACTTACATTTTAAATTCGTAAAATGTCAATTTTACTTCTTACATTTTTTTACCTCTTACAACAAATTACTTTATTTAATACAAAATAAAAATTTATTCATCAATATTGGAAGATCCAGATTCTTGCACTTTTTCTTCAGTGCTAACAGTTGGTATACCAGCAATTTGTATACTAGTTTTCATAATTTCAGAGACAGAACTTTCAGAAGTTGCAGTTACAGTTACTGTACATTCAGGTTGAAGTAAAGTGTTAGTGAAACTCTCA
This sequence comes from Streblospio benedicti, assembly GCA_019095985.1. Classification (NCBI taxonomy): domain Eukaryota; kingdom Metazoa; phylum Annelida; class Polychaeta; order Spionida; family Spionidae; genus Streblospio; species Streblospio benedicti. The sequence continues at coordinate 13,380 of JAGTTF010000413.1, forward strand.
AAATTACTGCTTACACTCGGAGGGTTTAACAACTCACTACTTTTCCTTTGATCCTCCCCTACAGATCCTAGGTGCGTGTATACTTGTGTATTGAGTGGACTACTGGATGCACTCTGTAGACTAGACACACTTGGAAGTGCACTTGGACTTGGCAAGAACAGAGAACGACCTTGGTTGTCATCAACCACAGTTTGTCCATCACCTGAACCATAGTGTTTCTGGTATGTCTGAAAATCTGCAGACTGATAGACTGCGTGTACACCAGTAGGAGGTGGCCTATTTGGCCAGCCGCCTGCAGGCAAATGTTGCCAATAGTCCGAGCTACCTTGAAAGGTTGGAGTCCTCAGCCTGGTGACCGGTGGTGGTGGAGGAAACATTGGCACCGGCGATGGGGCACTAAAAAAGTCCTGGCTCACGGAAGCCCTGGATGTAGGCGGCTGCTGCTGCTGCGGTGCTGGATACTGCTGAATGGGTGGTTGCTGATGCTGCTGCTGCTGTTGCAGGGGTGGAGCAGAAGGCTGCTGCTGCTGTTGCTGGTGGTGGTGGCTCGCGGGGTGGGAAGGGGTGGGGGTCAAGTTGCCTTCTCTATTGAGATGACTATGGAAAGTCTGATTTACAGACATGTTTGTAAAACTATGTGCATATCATATTATATTGAATTGCACACCGTGCCTGACATTTTTAGGAACATTTTCCAAAATAGTGGATATTAAATTACAAAAAGAATGTATTTTTAGGATCCCTACTGCAGGGAGGAGGAAGTTGCTCTAAAAATACTATTGAGATACTCCCTTTGCTTCTCACTATTTGTTATTAACGTTTCATAAGTGGCATGAGGTATTCCCACCCCACCCCCAACACTGGTCAAGTTGCCTTCTCTATTGAGATGACTATGGAAAGTCTGATTTACAGACATGTTTGTAAAACTATGTGCATATCATATTATATTGAATTGCACACCGTGCCTGACATTTTTAGGAACATTTTCCAAAATAGTGGATATTAAATTACAAAAAGAATGTATTTTAGATCCCTACTGCAGGGAGGAGGAAGTTGCTCTTAAAATACTATTGAGATACTCCCTTTGCTTCTCACTATTTGTTATTAACGTTTCATAAGTGGCATGAGGTATTCCACCCCACCCCCAACACTGGTACCCGCACCACTGCTGAACTCCCTGAAAGTATTAAGTTGATTAAGAACTTTGTTTGCATATCATATCTATAATTTACTGAAAAGAAAAACATGTTAAACAATGATTGAATTATTTGATAAAATTCAACTTTAAATTTGTACTATATGACCAAAGTAATGACTTTTTATTTCAAAAAATATATGTGTAAAAAAAGATTAACACTGCAAGTATTTATATTTTGGCTAGAAATCTGCCCGTCATGGCTTCCCTCCGCATATTCTCAGCTAGCGTCCCTTAGACTCTAGCCCTCGCTTTGCTCATGCAGTGTAGCGGTGGCTCACTAGTCCATGAGTGACTGCTACATCCTTCCCTCCCTCGGAGACAGAAAAAGATGTAATCTTTTTCTATAATTAATTTTGTTATAATTTAGAACTGCATGAGCGAGGTTGGAGCCAAGGAAAACCATACGGGTTTATGATAATACATACATATAGCATATAAATATACAGCATACATAAACGAATCATTAGATATATGCATACAATGCAGGTATAATGATTACAGCTAAATATAGAGTTTATAATACACACAATCAGCTACGTCTACGCAATGAGGTATGCTAGGTTAAGACATGAAGTTTGTATATGTAGATAACATTTAATGCACAGCACACATAAGATTAATTGTAAGATATATATATACATATATAATAAAGGTATAACTAATATGATACACATAGGGTGTATTTCTATATGACACACGACACACAATATATTTAAATCTACATTTGGAGATATACTTGGTTATAGATGAGAAACGGTTTATTTGACATTTCGCATTAAGATGAAACAATTTAGGTAAGTGAGAAAACATAGAACACTGAATTAATGATTAGGTATAGCTAAAATAATGAACTACAGATTTAGTCATAATGTTGCTAAATTGTAAGGTAAAAAATGAGATAATGAATTGCTAAGATAAGACGGCGGTGAACTATGGTAATTTGTACAATATGGTGTGGAACAGCATGCTGAGGTCAGCGTCGATCGGGCACGGCGGGCGCAGCGGGAGTTCGGGTCAGGCGCTGTAGGGTCGGGCGTCGTGGGTTGTAATTCGTATTAGCCGCTTGAGATGAGTGAAGCTTGGTGACAGATTTGTGTAGGCATTTGTGGGGACAAGTCAGGAATCTTCATTTTGACTAGGGCGCTTCATAAGGCTTCCCATGTGGTCATTGTGTGAAGTATTGAGATAATGCTGACGAGGAGTGTGATTGCTGGCTGCACGGCCTTGTTCAGCTTGGCACACACGCAGGATTTGGCTTTAAACCTGGTCGATGGCTGCTGTCAGAATATGACACCCGTAGTTCAAATTTTGGCAGCGGGCATGCGGTTAGAAGTAAATTTATTCGCTGTGTTACGCCCCTTTGTCTATCGCTGCCTCGGCCGGGGTCTGCAGTCCCGCTTTTCATTGGCAGGTGAAAAGGTTGCGTCTATCCGACTGCCTATGAAACACAGCTATTTTTGGTGGGGATCTATGGTGATGCCACAAGTAATCTGCACGGAATTATTTGTTGAGAAGTACATCTTTGTAGAATTGCTGGTTGGTGTTGCATGTCATCGTGGGAACATGTATTCTGTATGTATTGCTGCTGCTTTTGCTGTGGTCGTTACTGTTGCTGGGATGGCGGCGTGGTGATGCTTTTGTGCTGTCATTGTTTTTGTTTTGCTGCTGTGTTTGTTCATGTTGTTGCTATTGTTGTCGTTGTTGATGTTGCTGTTGTTGCTATTGCCGTTGTGCTGCTGTTGTTTGGTGCTGTTGTTGTTGTTGTCTGCTGTCTTTGATCATGTTGCTTGTTGTTGTTGTTTTGGTGTTGTTGTTGTTGTTGTTGTTGTTTCTTGTTGTTGTTGTTGTTGTGGTTGTTGTTGTCGCTGAGTTGATTGTCGTTGTTGATGTTGCTGCTGTTGTTGTTGTTGTTGTTGTCTGTTGTTGTTGTTGTTGTTGTTGTTGTTGTTGTTCGTTTGCTGCTGTTGCTGTTGTGTTGGTGCTGTTCTGCTGTTGCTGCTGTTGTTGTTTGTTGTTGCTCTGTACCAATTCACGTTTTGTATGGTGATTCTTAATTGGCTGTAAATTTATACTACAACTTTAAATTATTTTCAAATTTTTACTGACATAATTAGAAGCTTAAAATCTTTCACAATGCGTTCTGTTATGTTCTTTAAAATGTATATATACGACATTATCTAATTACCTTTAACTATAAGTTAAGATTGTTAACATACTGATCGGATTTCTAAGGGCATACGATGTAAGTATTATATTAATATGATTTTTCCAATACAGTACAATGTAAATACAAATATTCAAAGTGTAGCTGCTTGCCGTTGTATGGGTGACTTCTTCATGGAGTTCTACTGTAGTACTGGCATCTGGTGATGTGGCCTTGTCCTGAATGTGACCCCGCTGCTGCTCACGTGTCGGGAGTGGCGTCTTTTATCTAGGTTGTGTATTCAATTAGAGTCGTTTGCTTTCCTCCATCGGTGTTGCTGATACCTTTGCAGTTTGTTGAAATAGCAGTCTCATAGCTGCTGCTGCTGCTGGCTGATTAAAGTAGGCTTGTGGGTCAGGGGCGACTGAACGTCGTCTGCTTTGTTTGACTATATAGTTGAAACTGTAATTATTCTGTTAGAATTAGTGATAACTTCTGTTTCAATAGCATCTGGTTAATCATCTTGACCTGATTAAATCGTTCACTGTTGTACTTGTGGTGAGGAATTAACGTAACACATTTTTTCCGTACGATGGTGACTAATATTTGAATATTTTGCCATTGATACTGGAGGTGAGAATGTAATGTGTTCTTAATAACATATTTTAAAACATTGTGGTTGTACTGTATTACTGGCTTTTGTTGTTGATGGGTGATCTCGACTGGGGCTTTATTGGAAGATAGCTGCTGCTGTGGGAAGTAGGCTGCTGAGTAACATGTTGCTGAATAATTGCTGCAACTGGGTTTTCTGCTTAACCACAGACGATATTTGATCTAATTTGTGCTGTCCATTTTATGTGGTCACATTTGCTGCTGGTGAATGTCTTTGTTCATTTAATGTGACTTGCTGCTACTTGCTGGTTTGTTTGAGGCGTGTTGTATCTGAATCATGATCATGCGCCTGCTGGAATGTAACGCTTGTGCGGTGAGATGGCACGGCTGACCGGTGTGAGATGCCAGGTGGCTCAGTGTCGGGCGCGGTCGGCTGATTAGTGACCGCTAATGGCTATTAGTGGATGATGGCTGCTGTTCTGTGTGTCTGCGAATTTGGCGCAGCAACTGTTTCTGTGTGATTACTCTGAGGTCAGGGTCAGATGATTGTGGAATTTGTAGAGTTGCAACTTCAGTGCTACGGCTTTGTATATTCTTCTTCATTTTTGTAGCCACGCACTGTTGTACTTGTGGTGACATAATCTATTGTACTGCGTTCAGATAATCATAATTTAAAGCATTTTGTATTTAACAGGGATATCTGCTTAAGTCACAGGTATAATTAACAATTATTCAAACATTTATACACATGCAAAACTAACGTAATACTATTTATCTACGTTATAAAGCTTCTAATCAATTTTATACAAGGTTTACTACTTATAACAACTATATACAATATACTGTGGGATACTATTGATCATCAGATCCGTCAGTATCTGATGATCCCGCTGAATCACTACCGTCATGAGATTCCATGTTGCCATTGGATTCAATGCTGTGATCTGAGTCACTGCTATTAGAATAGCTGTTTTCACTGCTTGCTGAATCACTGTCAGATGATTCACTGTTGTATTCTTGTTGCGACTGATAATGAGTGGAGATATCATCTATCAGTGGGGGATTTTCTGTTGTGCTTGGAACTGTATTGCTGTCGGTGACCACTTCATTTATGTGTTGAGATGTTTTGGTAGGTTTTTTTTCCATGATCTGCAGTTGGTCATCAATCAGTTTCATTGTGACTGCGTAACTGACCTCTGCTGTCTGTAGTAGGGGGCAGCATTTTGTGCACTTTTCATTCATAGGCATTTGTTTGTGGCGATCGCAATATAGGCATGGTTTGCAGATGCAATTCCCAGCTGTCCTGCATTGTGGTTGGTTCTGTGACCTCCAGCTGGTGTCTAGTGATGCACTATCTGACATAGTGACCGGAATGCGCGGCGGCGCTGATTTGGGACGTCTGTTTATCTCGTCGCCTCTCGACCAGCGCGGTGTGCATTGCGTGTGTCGATGTTTTCCAGGTGTGACGTGGCTGGGCCGGGGAAATGAGTCAGGTTGAGGTGTAGCAGCTGTCGGCGCAGCCATGCTGGGATGCTGGTATTTCGCAGAATTTAAGCAGATTGTGGAACCTTTATTGTGTAGAATATAATCTTGTAGATCAGCTGTTTCCCTGTTAGAATCTATTTTCGTTTGCAGAGTTCTATTTTGTAGTTGTAAGCGCCGATTGGGGCTGGTGATTATAGCTTGGCGCGTTGTCGTTTGGTCAAGTGAATTGTCGTCTGTTTCTGCTGGCAGTGGAAACAGGCGGGTTTTGTCGGCTATTGCTGTGCGGCTGATCAAGGCTATAGGGTGAGAATTCTGCTGGCCTTTGTGTAGTCAGCAGCGGGTGGGCTTACTTTGAAGGTAAACTTGTTAGAGATCGGTCAAGCCGTTTGATGTATGACGTAACCTTGGTGGGCCGTATTGATTTCTGGTCATTGGTAGTGGCTGTATTTAAAGGTGGCCATTGAATGATTTAGCACGTGACAGCGGTGTGTGCAAGTAGCTTACCAGTTAGGCGAGTGCTTGGGAAACAGTTTTCTCTGTGTTGGTCTGCGCCGGCCCTGTGCTGTGAAGCGTGAGACGCGGGTGTTGCTGAATTGTGTTGCAGGCGCCAATGGGTTGAGAACTGGTGGCGGCCCCCTGCTGGCTTGGCGTGTGCCGGGTCTATGCTGCTCCGGCGATTGTGACGTTGAAGTGCTGTGGTGGAATCAGACACCCGCTGGGCTGGTGCGGCCTGTGGCTTTGGCTGCTGCACTGGGATGAATTTCACTGCTAGGATCGGGCTCCCACTGGGTTGAGCTGCTGGTGCGGCCCCCCTGCTGGCTTGGCGTGTGTCAGGCGGCGGGTGTTGGTCGGGTTGGTGGTGGTGTATGGACGCGTGGTGGCGTCGGGGAAGTCGCTGTGAACACCCGTGGCGGCGTGATGGTCGCCGCAATCGTCGGTTTTGCTGGCGGTCGTTGGCGTATCACCGGCTGACGGCTGCTGCTCTTTGCGCCTGTGGCGCTGCTGGACTGCTGGCGTTGTGCCTGAGGTAACTCGGCTGCTGGCGTGGGGATGTGCTGTTTGCTACTGATGAGATTGGGCGCTGTGTGGCGATCGGACACCTTTATATCGGCGTCGCGTTTCGTAGTAGATAATAATGGTAGGGCTGGCTTTAAAGTGGGTCGAATTTAAAGGCTATTATATGGTCAGAAGAACAGCGGGGAGAGCTTGCTTTTAATGCGGGTATAATGAGGAGACTATTATATGGTCAGAAGAACAGCTTACCTTGCATACTGTGGTGATAATGTTGGATGGAGGTTGCTATACTAGACGACTCATCACTGGTGGACGTAATGGCGTCTTTGGGCGTGGCTCTGGCAGACTTTTGATGTGATGACGCTGTCTCTTTGTTCCACGAGCTGAGAGTGGAGTCTCCTGTGTTGGACGAGGCGGCTGCGTCGCTGCTGTGACGATCTGCTGTTGCTTTGGGCGTGGTTGGGTAGACGCACGATGCAATGAATCTGTTTCTTTGTTCCACGGTGATGCTGTGATGATCTGTGCTGCTTGGCGAGTCGACGGCGTCCCTGCTGTGATGATCTGCTGCTGCTTTGGGCGTTGACGGCGTCCCTGCTGTGATGATCTGCTGCTGCTTTGCGAGTTGACGGCGTCCCTGCTGTGATGATCTGCTGCTGCTTTGGGCGTGGTTGGTTAGCCGCACGATGTGACGACTCTGTTTCTTTGTTCCGCGGAGATTAGAGTGAAATCTCCTGTGGCTTGCACGAGTCGACGGCGTCGCTGCTGTGATGTTCGGCTACTGCTTTAGACGTGACTTTGGCAGACGCACAATCATGGTAATAGTAGTACAGATTGTAGATGGCAGACTCTAGAAAATAGTTATCTAGCTTTTTCTAATATTAGAAAACTCCAGCAATGATTAACCTTTTGTAAAACAATGTTCATATATTCATTTTCAAATTTACACACTACTAATTTAAGGGGACTGTGAACTCTTTTCTTAGGATTTTATTAAACTTTGATTTTCTCACTCATTATTGCTTCAATTCTTACAAATTACACCTTATTTTGTAGATAATTATCTAATCTAATGACACAACATGTTTTGAATTGTATAGATTGATGAAAAAAAAATTATAAAGCAATTAATGAAAAAATGACAACTTTGCCTGCAAAGCATATAACTGATAGTAAAACATCGAAATGACCAAAATCACTATTCAGTTACAAAATTTGTATATTTATCTAGAAAACCTTGCCTCAAATTTTTTATATTTTTCCTATTTATCATTTTACATGCATTTTAAGTATTAAAACCACCTATTTTCCGAATTTTCTTGCAAATCAATACAAAAACGTTCATAATTCATCAACGAAATAAAAAAAATCCAAATCCCTAGTAAGGTTTTCTTCAGAATGCATACATCTTCAAATATATACACGTTTGTGAAAATTTGATTTCATGGTTAAGGAGAAATATAAAAAGAAAAATTCATCCACTATGCAAACTTAGTTTTGAGAAAATGGGCTTTAAACATGGCCAATCAATATACATTGACATTAGTTGCTGTCTACAAAATGTATCATATAAGAAAAACTATTGATGATAAAAGGTTCATTTTAAAAAGATGTTGTTCTTTATCATTTATAGCATACAAAACATAAAAAAAAAAAAATTGAATTTTTAGCCCATATAACCTTATAAGCCTGCAAAGAATGAGTCATAGTTTTTCACTCCAGCTTGGTCTTTACAAAATGCGTTGTAATGGGAAAACTATTAAAGATAAAAGGTTCATTTCAAAACATGTTGTTCTTCATAGTTTACAGTATAATGAATATTAAAAAGCTGAAAATAGAATATTTTCCCCTTAAAGAGTTCACAGTACCCTTAAATAATAAATATTATAAACAAAAGACAAACATTAACAAATTACCAAAATGAATTCAATGCACCAAAATTAATTTATGGCCTGTGGTAGATAGTCTCCATCGGGCCCAAACAGTGCAAAAACATTCCCACAAAAAACAACTGCCAAATTATTTGCAAATACATACATGCAAATAAGCCATTCCAATCTGACGGATACGTTTTAATGCATAGTCCCATGTTTTCACCGTCAATCATGTCAACAATTACAGTTAACGGTTTTAACATCCCATGTTTTCACGTCAATCATGTCAACAATTACAGTTACACACGGTCACAGGTTTATCCCAGATCTAGTCCATCAGTCTCAGACAGTTATTTGTGAAATTGTGTGTAGACTTCATTTTCGTCAATATTCCCATTCATTAGATCTGGACATGACAACCAGAGATGAATTTTTGAAAGCGATTGAAGAATTCGCATCATTAGATCTGGACATGACAACCAAGATGAATTTTTTGATTGAAAAATTGCATATTAGCTATTGTTGTGTGTGTGTGACTCGTTTTTTTTTTCCACTGGGCACTTGGATAGACAGAAGGAACGTAACGTCGTAATATTAGCTTTTAACAAAGATTTGCCAAACTTTTCAATGAGTCTCTCTGAATAAAGTCCTGTATAGTTCGGATGTTTGATCCTGGGTATGTATCCTTGCTGTTGATCTGTCAATTCCAGTATGTGTGAGTTATATTCCAGAATTTACAGCGGTATGATATTTTGCAGACCATGGACCATGGTCCATGGAATAGCTTTCTAATCAATGTCACGATCACAAACAGGCTTCTAACTACACGTGCATCGTCCAAACTTTCCTCCTTGCTTCTCCAACTTTTCATGGTCACACCTGCATTTATTTTGCAATGATTTATTCTATTTTATAAGCAGAAAAATCGGAAAATATGCAGCATGTCCATATCCTGTATTTAGAAATTATCCAACATGGCCGGGAGACGCTAACCCGTAGTCTCTATCACATTCCTTTACTACGGTGAACTGAGTGAAGTGAACTGAGTCAGCAGGCGGCTGTCGATAGAGACTACGCAAGCAATTACTGCTGAGAGGGGGGTATGATGTATTGTTGATTGCCTAGCATTCAGGATTAGGCTTTCAAAGTTTCGCATAGATTTTTAAAAACATGATTTTTAAATGCACACCAATGCATTATCTTTTTATACACCAATAGAAAGAGAATAAAAAGTTAGGAACAAAGGTATATTTAGTTTCCAAATAGAGTTTGGTTAAAAGCAGTTTTTAGCAAACGGCAATAAAAATTACCCACTTACTTACTTAAAACAGCTTACGGTAGCGGAATTTTGTAGACTTTTTTTTCGTAGGCTGTTCCATCAATCGCCGCTGTTCCAACCACTTTCACCCAAAAAATTCTAAATTTTGAAATCTATCTCCTAAAAATATCCACTATATTTGCACTTGGAAATAGCATAGAATCCTTTCAAAATACCGTAGAAGTTCAAAATAAGCTTTTGGCGGGCCAACAACAGGGGAATCGGCGCCAAGAGGCCGAAAGGCACAGATTTGCCTCAGAAAAAAAAAAAACAACCATGCGCGACACGCCCACTCCTCGCCAATCTAAACCGACTTGAAATATGTTTACTAGACACAATTTTTTTCTTCAAATTGTCTACTTTTACATTATTCATTATGTCACAAAGCACTTTGTTTAGTCAACATGTACAAATGTAAATATTTTATGTATTATGGACTTGAAATTTATACCATTAAACAAAATGTTACCGTGATAATTCAAATCTTGTATGCTTTTACTTAAACTCATTACTGCTTAACACTTAAAAAACCTTTCACTAATCAAAGCTAAGCTAATCACAATCACCATGTATGCATGAAACGTAAAAGCAATGTTTAGTACAAAATGGATTAAATTTAACCACAACCATCTATCCATCAATGCTAATGTTAAAATCAACAAATCATAATTTCTCCAATCTATATCACTCACAATCGAAGATAAAGACATGATATAAGTAACAGAGCATTCATCATATATATGTTCATAATTCTCAACCATAACTTTCTTGTATTTTTTAAACAATAGTATATATTCACATATATATTAAAGTTCATCATGAAGCCCTATAAATACATTGACTTTAACATGGATTACACACCTTATCTTCATTTCCGATCAAATTTGACACAATCTGCACATTTAATTCAAAAGTTCACACCAACTACAATACCATGCATCACCTTACTCCCACGTGAATAGAAAATAGACAACCAGAGACCTGAACCAGCACACCTAATCAAACACAGCCAACTGTTAGTCAACAGACAACCTCACACCAGTTAGAGATAAAAGTTAGCCAGGCAGTCTGATAATCAGCGCCAATTGATTATGCAACACACCGCTCCCCAGCGCTCGTCAGGCGATCGCATCAACTAAGGCAGTTGATACTGGCTGATCTAAATAAAGATTGCACATTGAGAAGAGCGACCAATGGTTCAATCGCACCAATGACTGTGGCCACCTGTTACATATATGTGTGTTCAATAAACCATGATTCAATGCACAGGAAATATGATAAAGAGATTTGAAGTTGCAAAATGTTCAATTTTAAAACATCATGCAACAGATTCAATGCATGAACTGAAATATTGATAAAGAAATGGAAATATTTAAATTAATGAAAAGCATAAATTGTAGAAGTTATAGAAGAACATGGAATGCTAAAGGAAGTATTAAAGCTGTGTTTGGAAAAGCATAAATTGTGGAAGGTTATAGAAGAAACCATTTGACTTAGGCGACCATTTGGCGGCAAGGATATTGAGGACATTTGAAAGACATTCAGGGACATTCATGTTATTCATTCTTTGTTTTATTTGTCGTATAGAAATTAATGTACGTTTGAGGCAAACATTTTTAAAATACTTTAATTTTTCTTTTGTACAATAAACTTGTATTTTCAATAAGTTGTGTTTCATTGCTGTCTGGTTGGGTATCATCAGGCCTAAATATACCTCACTTGACCCGCTCCTAGGGGATCTTGTGACAATTATGGCGAGCTTGCCAGGATGATTCTCACTAGACAGTAATGAATTGAGTGACTAAAGAGGAAAGTAAATGAAAGAAAGGACTGTGAGATTTAAATTGTGCCGCTTAATGATTGTTTGAAACTTTGGAATTCATATGAAAGAGTGTGTGGTATTGTGTTTCGCGTCTAAATTCATAGTTATTTTTACAGAGACTAGAGTGCTGTAGCTTTATGTGTCCTTGCGGTGGGTGTGAGAGGCAGGTGATGAAAATCGTATGGTGAGGATCTCGTAGTCGGCAGAGTTGGTCGGCGGTAAGCAATCTGTTTGTGTTTGGGGTATACTTAGATACGCCTTATTTGAATTGATGTGAGCTTTTGTTGGTAAGAATCGGTGTTGGCAGGTATTGGTTGCATTAATTATTAGTGTAGTGTGTTTGACCCAGTTTAGTATCTTGGGATAAGTGATGATAATATTGGTTGATTATTTGTCGTTGTGTGATATGGTCATGTGAGCCATTTTAATTAATACAGCTTACAATATTAAGATATTGATAAGGCTGTTGCTTGGTGAGTGTTGTTGGTAACGCCCAGTAGCATTGTTGTTGGAAT
>JAGTTF010000414.1:0-13078 GCA_019095985.1 Streblospio benedicti
ACAAACAAACAAACCAAACCAAACCGATCATCTTCGTGCAGTGAAGTCACTCGCTTTGTGCTCATAAGACTATCAGTAATAAAACGATTTGTTAGATATATTGGTTTCTTTCTTAAACAGGATAACATAAAAGTCAAATTACATTGAGCTTTCGGCAAACTCTCTTGCCTTGATCACAACTGAATGACGTCATAAGTCGTCACTGTTGGCGCGGGGGAGTTCCCAGCTGCATGTCCCCCCCCTTGAAGGGTCAACACGTTGTTCCATATGGAAGGAAGGGTGTGTCTGCCTCCATCTCTATTGAGTGAAGGTCTCAGTCTCCGTATCTGAATCGCTTCCTTTACTCCACGCTCAAAGTACTTAGATTCAACACAAAGCATTTTTGTATCCTCTATTGAAATGTCATGACCCTCCTGGTCGGAGTGCAAATGGCCAGATACTTCCGACCCCGTGGAACTTGGGCGTCTGTGTTCCATGAATCTGGCTTTTCAAGGATCGTTCTGTCTCCCCAACATAGACGCATCACAGTCATTACACTTGATCTGGTATACCGGACCAATCACTCTCTGCTTATCTATGGGATCCTTTGGTCTTACCAAGAACTGTCTAAGAGTGTTCACTGGTTTGAAAAAATGCCTGGACGTTGTATCTATGTAACACCCTCCTTATGTGTTCTGACACACCCTTGACATAGGGTATAACTACTGGGGGCGTCCTCTTTTTGCTCAACATGGGCATTGTCCTGATATTCCCATGTGTCCCATTTCATGGGCGAGGATCACGATTTTTCTTTTGTAGGCATTTTTTGGTACTATTATTTTATTCCTCTCTCATTAACATCCCTTCAGTTTCATACAATTCTACCTTGATGTTGTAATATGGGTTTAGTTTGCTTTTCTGGTCTTTCTCCCATTTTGTTATTGATCTCATTGTCCCCTGTATGTGGTCATCGGTCTCTGTTGCTCTTTTGAATATCTTCTATAATTACAGCGTGTTCTTTTTTGTACTAGCCATTTGATGCTTTTTTCAGTCTCCTGGGCTGTTTCTTTGATATCAGTTCCTGGTCAAGGGATGCCGTGATAGGTAGTCTAATGGGTCTTTCTCATTCTTCCCAGGTTGGTACTCTAAAATAAAATCTGTGTCCTGCATCTCTGCTACCCATTTTTCTATTCTTGGTCTTATTGTGTATTCCAAGACCACACGTGCACCACGTACCTGGACCACCGGTCGGCCCTGGGTAGTGGGGTGTATTGCCCGGGTTTCACGAAAGGCCTCCTCACGGGGGGAGGACTTCGCACCGATGCTGACACGCTGAGCTACGGGCGTCCCCTTCGCTTCAACCACGGCAGACCAAGTCCACGACGGTGAGGGAGGAAGGCCACAGGCCAAACCTCGGTAAAGACAAATAGTAAAGGACCTGCTCCTTTTCAGGTAGCAGGTTGCCAGTCCTACGTGCTGCTGTACCAGCGTCTAAGAGAGAACTGCCGCTAATCTTTACAACAGTATTCGGGAGTGAATACTGTTTCATAATCCCTAATAGTGGCCATAGTAAACAACAACTCTATCAAGGTGTGTGTAACTGGGAGATCACCTAGTCCAGTGCAACGTACTACAGGGGTTATTATACTTTGTGGTCATTCTACAATGAACCCACGCACTGGAGACCCTAACAACATTTGTTACACACTCCCCCAGATTCCATGTGGATGGAACACTCTGCTTTTTTAGAGAGTGAGACACTCGCATGGAAACTCCCCCAACCCATATCCAAGTGTATCCAGGTGTCCGGGCACAGGTGGCTCCTGGCTGTTGGCGATTTCCACTTTACAACCGGACATCAGCGACAGGCGGGCGCGCGACCACTACGCAGGTAAGTCTGCCAGTGGACGCTCCACCCCTCCTGCCCTGAGAACTCGTCTTCCGGGAAGCTACGCCGCACCAGGTAAGCCTGAAAACATACAAACAAAACATGCAAACACCCCACCGCTCTCCCAAAGTCCAATCGCATTCATACTAGTGATGCGACGGCACACTTCTGTCATGTCGCTCGCGCGACGGCGGCCGCTTCGCTTCAACACTTTGTCCATTCACACACTTTGCCGCGCGGGGGAGCGGCAGGGCACACAAACACTCACAACATTCATCCTGTGCAACAAAAAGGGGAATCTGAGGGATATAATCGCGTTCTACGAGTACAGAGCGACCGTGTAGAGTCAAATTAGAACGCGATGGGATAGGCCACTAATTCGTATTACTCTTGGACTGAAAAGCCCGGGGATTCTTCAAAACTTTGCGTAGGCAACAACGCGCCGTTCTGTGAGAGTAATGCGATCCTTAGTGTGACGCCGCGTCCGACGCCACGGGGGCGCGACCGACTTATCCAGCCGGCCGCTTTCCACACCAGCTACGCGATCCACCCCGTCGGGCCTCGCTGGGTAACTGGAGGGCATGGTGATCCATCTTTCAGGACCACCCTTGCAGGGCACACCCTGCGACTAGACCCTAGTCCGTGGCGTTACCCCCTTTCGGAGGTGGCCCGCGGCGACGAGGTGACCGGCGCGGACTGCGAGAGTGATCACTTCCGGAGGTGGCGGCGGTTGAAGACTTCCTCGTCTTGGGTCTTGGTGGGGTCTGGGCAAGCAGTCGGTTCTCTGCTTCTTCATCCAAGGATTCCTCGGCTGCTGTCGTTAGTCCCAGACTGGGTTCACGTTGCTGGACCTGTGTGAATGCGGGCCCAGTGACACTTGAGGTCACTGTCGCGCTAATCACAGTTGTCGCAGCAATGGCGGTCGTCGCGGCTGCAGTCACTTGGCCCGTCGCACTGGTAGGTGGCAGGGAGGGTAGGACACGCCTAACCCGCTGCTCCTGTCCAATGGCGTGGCTGCGTGGCTCCACGGTTGCGGCTGCGTCGGACATCTCCTGTAGAGCGTGTTTCAACGCCCTACTTTCCCTGGCTAACTGAGGCCGTTGCTCCACGTCCAGCTGTTCGAGCAAGCGAATTGCTCCTGCACTGACAGCACGCAGGGAGACCGTGAGCTCCCGTACGTTGTCTGCGTTGCGGCCCTCATACTTCTGCATGGTTGTCACGTCATGCTTCCGTTCGGAGGCGTATTCGCGCGTTACCTCTAGCTCACGCCGAACACCCTCTAGTTCCTTCCTCAGGACCGCCACCTCTGAATCCCCGCTCGTGTCCATCTCGACGACTTCCAACGTAGCGGAGGATTGCAGGGGTAGACGGCCCAGCTCGTCGGCTAACGTCTCCTGATTGGATGTGGAACTGGGCACCCATGGAGCTAGCTCCTGTCGCACTACCTGGGTGAACTGTTCCATGGCCTGGCGCGCACAGGAGTAGACAGCAGGAAAGACATCGAAGTCCGGGTCTGCCTTGGCGTACTCCTCCATCATCTGCCACGCGTCGATGATCTCCTTCCGTTGGTCGTTCAGGGTCGTAGTGATAGCCTGAAACGTACGCTGCATCTGATGCATACTGCGAGTCGGACGACCTCCCAGCGATCCTTCCGAAGTCCACATGACTTCACTCTGGCAGGGAGTGTGCTTCACCTTTCAACTTCCCTGATGGCACGGCGTAAGTCGCATCTTTGCGAAGGACAGTGAGTTCCTTCCGCATCGTTTCGACCTCCGCGGTGAGCCTGGCTACGTCGCGCTCTGCCGTCGCGAGTTTCTCCTGGTGTTGAGTGCCGGTCGCGGTTAAACGACTCACTTCGCACTGCAACTCGCTCCGCTCCCGCACTGCATCGTCGCGCTCTTTTCGAAAGGCAAGGCACTCGGCCTTATACTTGGTCGCACGCGCCTGTTCCTTATCGCGGTCCGCGACCAGCAGTGACCGCCCACTTTCGTAGGAAGTCCTGTCCGCCGCGGCCCGTTTCTGCAAGTCCAAATGCTGTCGTTTAAGCACAGCAAGAGCATCCTCGGCCCGAGTGGCCCTGTCCTGCCATACTCGCTCACTTTCGCGCAGATTGTCAATCAATCTGGCAGTGCTGGTTTTCTGGCTCTTCGCGCCCCGGTTGGGAGCTGGACTGCTTGAATCAGAGCGATCTCGCTTCTGACTCGTCGTCGGTGTTCCACTGGTATCTCGCACTGGCGACTGTTTGGACTTTCGTCGCTTCTTGTCGCCGCGGGGTGCGGTCTGCGCGGTTATCGCGGCTGCGATAGACCGTCCGATTTCCTGTTGTGCGGCGGGACTAGTCTCGACACTCAGGCTGCTCAGAGGCGACGTTGAGGTCGGACTGGAGGTGGATGCTTCCGGGCTGGACTCCTTAGTAACGGTGCTAGTGGCCGCCGGGTGCTTGGAGATCTTAAACTTGTTCGCAAGCATCTCCAGCATTCCCGAGCGCGGCGGTGGCACAGTGGTTGGCGGTCCCATCAACGTAGGCTGCTTAGGGTGGGTAAGTCCGCTCTTTCGAGCCGGGCCTCCACTCACAGCCTTCCCCTTCTTCGTCTGGGAGGAGTCCGTCGGCGTGTTGGTCACTGCCGCCCGGTACCCCTCGGTCTTCTTGGCTGGAGCCCCCGAATACCCCGGCAGATGGCTGGTCCACTTGACATAGTCAAGCTGACACGCGCTCACCCACCGCTGGTGCTCCGGTTTCCATCCCTGCTTGGTCACGTCCAATTTGCTGATGCTGAGGTGATACCCCACGACCACCCGGCTTAAACTAGCGTTGGAGAACCAACGGCTACGGCCGAGCAATCGGGGGATGCCTACAAGTTGATTGTAACTTTCCATTACCTCAAACAGCATCTTCTGCGCGATCGATCGGAGATCCTTCAGGTCAAAGGACAGGCCTGATCGTCGCTGCCTCCTGGCTTTGCCTTTTGCATTGGCATCCACTTCCTTCTGGAGGTCGCTCTGGACCTGTCGCACCTCCGCGGTGTGGTCTTCGATCAGGTGCTCCACCGCGTCTGTGACGGATGGGAACACCGCTTTCTGACACCGGGGTCCCAGGGTCTCCACCGGCATCTTGCTGCAACAAGGCGCGGAGAAGCATTTACCAGCTTTCATATGAAAGTGGCACCAATGCTCCATCACCCGCTCCAGGTTCTTCCATCCGTGTTCTTTTGCGTGTTCGGTGCGGGGTGCGCATGCCAGCGCCGAGTCAAACTTGCTACAGTCCGCAGGGTCGCGGTGTAGCAGCCCAACATCCCTGCTGCGAAGTGCCTGGGGTTGCGGTAGCGCCCCCTTCGGGTGATCCAGAGCCTCCCACGGCTCGCATCCTTGTACAGGACACCGCATTCCACACTCGAGATATGCGGTGAACAGTGCCTGTAATCCCTCCTTCGTCACCCGGTCACTGGGGAGCTGTGAGACCGGAACTTTTACCTCCGGCCATAACTTGGGGAATCCAGTGTGGCCACTTTTCAGCACCACAGCTGCTACCCCTCCCCATCGATCTTCTGGAACGCGATCAGGTGTCCGTGTATCACGCGACCCCTGACCCATCCACTCTGGTCTGTCCCACAACGGTCCATACCCGACCCTGCTAGCAATCTCATACGAGTGCTGAGGCAGGCCGGTCTCCGAATCAGCGCAGAATTTAATGCAATCTGCCGGCTTATTCTGGAAGTACTTGCCGCGGTATAACACCTCCTGGGTGTATGGGTCGGCAAAGAACCGCTGTACTGTCGCGAGGCTGGGCTGTCGCTTGCGCGATGGCGCCCGTCGCCTCTTTCCCTTGCCGTCACCAGATCGCTGTTGGGCACGCCCGTCGCGCATTTGGTGATCGGCCTCCTCGGCGTCAGATTCCTCTGACCCACTGCTCTCCGCGCTATCGCCCTTGTCCGATCCTTTGCAGGAATCGGACGACGACGACGATGCTGTCTCCTCCGTGGGTTCAAGGGTTTGAGAACTAACTTGTTCAGTCAAGTTCCCCCCCCCCCCCTACTACCACATCCATGCTCTCATGGGACGCCTCCTCCGCAACCTGCAAGTGCGAAATTGCGTCCTCCGTTTCAGATAACAGGGAGGGCTGGTGCCCGTCCCCCTGGTCTCCTACTATCTCCTCTGTTTCAGATAACCGGGAGGGCTGGTGCCCGTCCCCCGGGTCTCCTACTTCTTCCGAAGAGACGGCCTGCATTGCTGCCAAGTCCGCCTCCTCACCTGCGGGGACTGTATCGGCCATGACGGCTCCTACAGGCCCATATCCTCATGGGAAAGGAGAACTCCAATCCACTATCCGCTTATCCAACTAAACTACAAAAAAGAATCAGCTACAGGTGGTATCAAACGCCAAAAATCGCCAACAACTGAAAATAAACTACACACCAGTAAAATACGTCTACTACGATTCAACTCTTAAACCAGTGTGATCCAAAAGTAGTACTTCAGTCACAAGCCCGCCAAAGTAGCTCCGCGCATCAATGCATCCATCCAATCACCAGCCAGCATCCGATATTTTGACCCTTGCCCTCTACAGTATACCCGCCATCACGTGGCGCCTTGTTTGCGATCGCCTAACCGGCGACAGGTATGTCGCACAGTGCGACAGTGCGACGATTTCTCTTTGTCCACATGGTGAAAGACTTCTGTTCGGTTAGCCGCGGCAGGCCGCCCACTGCGACCTTTAGCCTGCGACCAACACCTGGGGTTTCTACTGTTTGTTGAGCCGCCGCAGGCCGCCTACTGTGACCTTTAGCATGCGACCAACTCCTGGGGTTCCTCATGAAGCAGCGTTAAGCATATTGCAGCCGTCGCCCACTTCCACTGGTTGTCACGTGCTGTAATTGGCCTCTCGCACTCTTTTCACTCCGCGACTCTCCTCTTTAGTGGTATGTCCGCTTACTCGCGCAAGGCTTTCAGCTCAACCCCACGGTGCCCATGGCCAGAGCTATGTCGTCATCCTCCGTCAACCACAAGGACTCAATACGTTCGTAGGTGACCAGTGCAACGAATTCTCATCGTCCACGGCCCACGTCATCCTCATCCACGGTGTCCGTGACCCAAACTGCAATTCCGATGCAACTCACTGAATCAAAAAGGCTTGATTCTCATTACACCGACACTACAGCAGGGCTGTTCACGCCCACCTCCGACTCATCTGAACCAACTTCCCGCAGTTTCCTGTCTGTGGTGACAGAATAAACGACCGCCTTGACCGGTCATCGCTTCGCCACTAGATTGTCGCATTCGGTCTCGTTCCCATCGAGCCGACTGGGCCACTGTGATTAAACGCACGTCGCACTTTGTTGTCCTGCGACAAGCACTAACGCTTCCCTGTGACTGCGTCGCTCCCACGGCCACTGATCCTCTCGCGATTATTTGGCAACAATCACCGCTCACCTTCTGCAGTTAGTAGCGCCATAAAACTGGCCACTTGCTCCCTAATCCTCCCGTTTAGTCGATCGCACTCCAATGAGCAAATTCTCTGCGAATCTCACCCCTGCGAAGCCGGTTTGAGCAAATTCACATTTACCCATGCTCACACATTGGTGTCCGCCACTGTCAGGCTCATGGAAAATCCGGATCTTGACCACTTGATCCTGGTCACGGCACCAATCTGTAAACAAATTACCTCACCTGTGTGTCAACCCACCATAGCAGTGACACTCACCTGGGGTGCAGGCCTCCCGGCCTGGCACACCCCCAGCTGCGCTGCAGACGTTCCTCTGCTGACGTTGTGTATTCCAAGACCACACGTGCACCACGTACCTGGACCACCGGTCGGTCCTGGGTAGTGGGGTGTATTGCCCGGGTTTCACGAAAGGCCTCCTCACGGGGAGGACTTCGCACCGATGCTGACACGCTGAGCTACGGGCGTCCCCCTTCGCTTCAACCACGGCAGACCAAGTCCACGACGGTGAGGGAGGAAGGCCACAGGCCAAACCTCGGTAAAGACAAATAGTAAAGGACCTGGCTGCTGTACCAGCGTCTAAGAGAGAACTGCCGCTAATCGGCTTACAACAGTATTCGGGAGTGAATACTGTTTCATAATCCCTAATAGTGGCCATAGTAAACAACAACTCTATCAAGGTGTGTGTAACTGGGAGATCACCTAGTCCAGTGCAACGTACTACAGGGGTTATTATACTTTGTGGTCATTCTACAATGAACCCTGTAGGTGCAGTACATTTAATTGTCACTTAAGTTGGAGATACAGCCCTAACAACGGTAAGATTAATGAGTGACAATAAATAAATGTCATGTGTTATTGTCGAGAATTTATTGATATTTCCCCCTTGAGTTATATTAGAAATAAAAATAACTAAAGAACATGCTGCATGACACTCCACGATAAAAAGAATCAGTGCTTTTTAAAACCGGGGCATTTGTTGCATCAGCAATCAAGCAGCAGATGATTAGTTATTGATATCTGTCATGGCAGAGAGATTTTGAAAATGGCAACAGAATTGTCAATCAGTTAGAATTTTGTGTGTTGTGTAAAGATGAACTTAATAAATAAATAGGTATTATTCTATGTGATACTGTGATGAAAACAAGATTTTTGTTTTTTGATTTTTTTGTATGTTTTAAACCCCTTAGCGGTCCATTCACGAGTCTACACGGGCCGTGTATGACCCAAAGCGGGCGCCCGTTTTTGACCGGCAGACGAGTGGTCATTTAACGAGCGTTCACGGCCCGTGTTTATCCCTGCCACGAGTGCATGAGTGTTTGTTTACGGGACGTTCACGGGTTGTTCTCTATACATTTGCAGTGTTCATTCACGGGCGTTCATGAGGCGTGGATGCCCGTTGATTCACGAGTATGCACATCTTTATTTTACACATGGTGTGAGATCTATTCTATGTACATGTGTAAGTAAGTTCATTGATGTATTTAGAATGTATGCCTTTATAGATACTAAATAGTAAAGGTAATAATTTTCAGTGTTTTATATTTTTTCAATTCTTAACACATAGGCATATAAGTGGCATGAATTACTTTTAGAAGTATATAAATGTGCAAAATGTGTGCAGTATACATTGATGAAATTTGCAGACGACAATGATTTTCTGTTTAAAATGTTGTTATCAAACAATATAGATTATAGCAATTATAGGCATAATGCAACGCAATTAAATCCTGTTGTACATGATTGTAGATGATAATTTAACCTTTTTTCAGATGAATGAATATTTTCCACTCATAAACTATTTTTATGTCTTAACCGAAGTTCTAACAATGCAAAATAGCGTGCTCTGCATGTGTTGCATTTGATAATTAATTTCTATATCAATACTTGTCATATTTCAACCAAACTTGGTGTTAAGCAAGGCTATACTCATCTACGAACAATTCAAACCCATTGCAAACATATTCAATGCTATATAGGAGGTGAGTTTCGATTTTATGTGTGACCCCGAATTTACTTTTTATAATTGTACACCAGACCTTCAAACTTATTAACTTAATAAATGAGTTAACACATTGTGATTGATACAAGTCTTACTGGTCATAAAATATGTCTCTGTATATGGTAGTCGAGATAGTGAATATAAAATTTTCAATAAAGCACTTTAATGATTAAACATGTTATTTACTTCATTTATTTTCACATCAAATGTACAAGACATCGTCACTACATATCATTTACAAAAAGTCCACAGTGTGTAGAGATCTGTAGAAGGCGTACAATTGCAGCGCTGTGACTGGTTGAAAAAGAATGGCATACACTGAAACCTGGTAATGTAACAATATTATATTTTTCTAAACCACTGTAGATAAACAACTACAAAACTAAGAAACTAAGAATATGCATTTTAAAAGATATAGGCACACTGTAGCAAGTTATATAACATTTTATCATGATGCTAGATACATTTGTTCCAAGTGTTGTATGAACATTCTTTTTCTTATTTAGCGCCAGCTTTTTGTTTTTCGAGATTTCTAATAGCCAGAAATATTGCAGTGTGCGCTATCACATTTTCACCATGCATGTAAGTGGCCTGGGTCTGTATCCGTCTAAGTGCAGCATTTGCCTGCTCATTTGCCTGTGAATTTATGGTTCTAATATATGTGTTTGATTTGTAGGAATCCTTGCTGTAGCCAAGTGAGCAGCCAATGTGTCCTACTCTATAATGAAGACGGTCAACAAGAAACTTGGTGTTAAGCCCCTTTCACAATTGATCTCAAATAAATGCGACCAAAATGTCGTACGATCTAGTGTGTTCAAGAGGTGGTGGCAGAAATGATCGCAAGGAACATGCTTTGGCGAGCATTTATCACGCCCGTCGGCACTGTCCTAAACTCCAGGTGAGGGGGTGTAGGAACACAAGGACGTACGATGGTTGAGCAACGCTCCCATGATGGCCGCAAGTCACCTTGCGACAGTAAAACGGTGTGCGTCATGCGCATGTAATCATGTGAGTAGGTACAACGTTGTGCAAAAACTTGTGTGATGTAACGTTTTTTTAAAATCAATAGCTGCGCCAGTCCACGACCTAAAACTGAATTTTGAACATGTTCGAAATTCATTTGCGATCGTAAAGGCGCCTGCAACAGAAAGACCGCACGTACGACTTATGCGATTTGCTCGTGCAACGTATGCGAGCGTGATCGCCAAGTGGTCGCTAACTGCTCGCAACGCAATTGTGAAAGGGCCTTTAGCAAATCGTTTTGGTTCCCTTTTAAGGGCATACAAATGCAACTTGCATGCATTGTCGTAGATTATTAAACTAGGTGCGTGCTCAAAACGTCTGACCAGCAAGTCAAACGCTGTCTGCGGTGATTCTGCTGCTTGCATCACTTGAAAGCCGAGGCACACGCCGTGTTGACAAAACATCGTAAACAATCCAGGGCTCAACGTCTTGTGTATTCTTGTGTCTTTCCTACATCCAGTATCTAGTTTATGGCCGTCGTCCCTATATGTCGCCAGGCCTCGAACACACGGTAAGTTAGGAAAGAATTCCATCTGTACATGCGACTGTGAAGGTTTGTTGTAATCATTTAATGCACTGCATAACAGCTTCTCTTCTCCTGGTGAGTGGTTCGTTAGCATGTCATGCATAATGGGGCACTCACACTCCAACATATGCATGGGATTTGCATTGCATTGTAATGATTTTTTCTTTGACATCTTTTTTAGTATTGCTAAACATTCTTCATTGCCCCCAATTTGAAAAATCCCGCAAGTCGGACTTCCTCTGGACAGCTCTCCGAGCAATTTTTGTGTTCCCCTACTACAAACATGATTTGATGCTATGATTTGCTTGAAACTATCTAACTTCAAATTTAATTCTAGCTCTTTATAGTCCTTATCAGATATTGTTGCTATCCATTGAGAATACTTTCCTTTTCTAGGCCAACATATTTGGCCAACAATTTTCTCACTTTAACATCATCGATGGGCACTCGTTCTTTCAATGTGTTCTTTTTCACAAAATTATCATCATCGTCTTTAAACAAGGGGATTAGGTCTTTCCTGCAGTCCATCATTATACCATCCATTATGACCACATCCACACACGGGCCACATCTATCACAGCTGTACACATCATTGGAATTCAAGTCCAACAATCGTATAAAGCCAATGTATGCTAGCCGCAAATGGTTAATATATGTGTGTTTTCCAGCTCCACATACCATCCTGGTCCTCTGTGACGATCTGTGGCTGCTAGCGGGTACCGTGTTTCCTGAGAATCATGCAAAATATCTATCAGCCAACCATAATAAAACAAACGCTTGTTGTCAACATTGAGGAGTAAGTCATCACGACCATCATATTCTTGTTCACATTTACATGGACCTGTGCACAGAATATAATAAACAGTGAAGCCTTCCAATCTGATTGTCTTTTTATGGATGGCCGCATTTTCACTCTTTATCCAACCCATATCCATTGGGTCTCTCTTGTCATATGGATATCCATTTGCACACATGTCACCCGCTGCACTAAATGGAATTAAGTGCCATGGAAAGCGTGTGAGTAGAATCGTTCCTGCAAACTAACTGATAATGGTACGGGATTTTTTTTAGATGACACGACTGGAAACCTTAGCTTGCTAGTGTCATCTTCTATATCTGGCCCTTCACTTTGAAGCCAGCTCTTGCACGTGGTTACGTGTGTACAATGAGTACGCTTGTTATGCCATGTCAGGCATTTTAACTTCTTATGCTTTGAAGTCACTAGTCCAAAGCTGTTTTCCGCATATATAGCCACAAAAAAGTGGCTCTGTTGAGAGCTGGTTTACCACCTCAATTTCAGTTGAATCATCTTCATCAGATGAATGTGTGAATGCACGATTTTGAGCAACTTGCTACTGGTATGCGTGGTCTACTGCCATAGTATAAGAATTGACTCGTGAATACTCGTGATTTATCACTCGTGAACGCTCGTTAAATGACCACTCGTTTGCCAGCCAAAAACGGCCGCCCGCTTTGGGTCATACACGGCCCGTGTAGACTCGTGAATGGTTACTGATTGGGTTCAAAACATATGTGTTGATTTTCGTGGGAATTCACAATCGGCCATAATCAGCGCAATGTTAATGAGCAATGAAATGGGGGTGTTATGAATCAATATACATGAGCTATTGAAAAACTGCTTGGATCTAGGCAGTGTATAATTCAATTCCCAGGCACGCCGAATGCAAAATTATATATCTTACGTAAAATTTAACGCATCAAACTATGGTCTCAGTAATGTTCATCTCGATTTATTTACCAATGTTTGATAAATCTCCGTATTAAATTGTAAAACGTGTAAGTCAAATGTGTCTGGAAATAAATAAATAATGGCAGCACTGAACATTTAGATTTAACGACCAGGGTGTTGCCGTATTAAATTTGCAACTTGTAAATCAAATGTGTCTATAAGTTAAATAAAATTAGCCGTAGCAATGCACACCAAGATTTATTTACCAATGTTTGATAAATTGCCGTATTGAATTTGGCAACTTGACAATCTAATGTGCCAAATGTAAAAAAAAATAAAAATGTTTCATATGAGCCATGACGCGATGAACAGGGTTAGGGGTCAAAACCTCGCGGATCCAAACCCGCTCTTTAATGGTAATAATCCTTTAAAATACTAATGTTGTAATAGATTAGACATCGTATTACCAAGTGTTTTGTCGGGATTTTGTTCAATATCAGAATGATACATGTTAACGTAAAGCAATTTTAAGA
>JAGTTF010000414.1:13178-34703 GCA_019095985.1 Streblospio benedicti
AATTTTTTTAAAATTTACCCCAAAAAGGGGTTTTAAAACTAAAAAAAAACCAGTTTCTGTCCGGCACTAAAATCTGTAACTTGTCATGGTCGATTTCCGTCATATATAAGGACAGCATTTTACAAAATGATAGTGAAAGAAAAAAACCATAGGTAAAGAAATATATTATAAACTACACAAAATTTTCCTGCCTGCCTGCCTGCCCTGCTGCCTGCCTGCCTGCCTGCCTGCCCCGCCTGCCTGCCTGCCTGCCTGCCTGCCTGCCTGCCTGCCTGCGGGCCTGCCACAACTAACATAATACATGGCAGGACGTTTATACATTACATTCGTAAAAGCCAGTATACCGCTTTACATGAGCGATGGTAGGTTGAACCACTTCCAACAACCTACACGCATTGGGTCAAGTCGTGAGCCGGCAATGAACGTAGTAAAAATGCATGGTGCGATGAGTTGCTGAGCAAAACGAAATGTTACTTTATAATTGGTTTATACTTGGTTCCCCAGACGTAACATGACTAGTTGTATCGTACTTTAACCAAACTGTATATGCGTTGAAAATTTAGAATATATGTGGTCAAATACCATCTCACCAGCAAAATAGTGAACTTGTAAGCAGTGACTACGGTTACGTCATCAAATATGCCACTTTTTGTAATTGATTTTATTTCTTCTTAAAATTGCTTTACGTTAACATGTATCATTCTGATATTCCCGACAAAACACTTGGTAATACGATGTCTAATCTATTACAACATTAGTATTTTCAAGGTTTGTTACTATACCATTGAAGAGCTGGTTTGGATCCGCGAGGTTTTGACCCTAACCCTGTTCGCCGCGTCATGGCTCATATGAAACTTATTTTTATTGCTTTTTTTACGTTTGGCACATTAGATTTTCAAGTTGCCAAATTCAATACGGCAATTTATCAAGCATTGGTAAATAAATCTTGCTGTGCATTGCTACGGCTAGCTTTATTAAACTTATAGACACATTTGATTTACAAGTTGCAAATTTAATACGGCAACACCTTGGTCGATAAATCGAAATGCTCAGTGCTGCCATTATTTATTTCCAGACACATTTGACTTACGTTTTACAATTTAATACGGAATTTATCAAACATTGGTAAAATAAAAAATGAACATTACTGCGACCATAGTTTGATGCGTTAAATTTTACGTAAGATATATAATTTTGCATTCGGCGTGCCTGGGAATTGGATTATACACTGCCTGGATCCAAGCAGTTTTCAATAACTCATGTATATTGATTGATAACACCCCATTTCATTGTTCATTAACATTGCCCTGAAATTGTGAATTCCCCGAAACATATTTATTTTTGAACCCAATCAGTGACCATTCACGAGGTCTACACGGGCCGTGTAAAGCGGGCGCTCGTTTTGACTGGCAAACAGTGGTCATTCACGAGCGTTCACGAATGATCAATCACGGGTATTCACGAGTCGAATTTTTTTTATACTATGGCAGTAGACCACGCATACCAGTAAGCAAGTTGCTCAAAATCGTGCATACACACATGAAGCTGAAGGTGATTCAAGCTGAAATTGAGGTGGTAAAGCCAGCTCTCCAACAGAGCCACTTTTTGTGGCTATATATGCAGAGAAAAACAGCTTTTGGACTAGTGACTTCAAAGCATAAAGTTAAAATGCCTGACATGTCATAACAAAGCGTACTCATTGTACACACGTAACCACTTACAGAGCTGCCTCAAAGTGAAGGACTAGGTATGAAAGATGACACTAGCAAGCTAAGGTGTCAAGTCGGTGTCAACTAAACAAATCCCATCCATTATCAGTTGGTCTTAGGAACAATTCGTTAAATATGAAAGTGGTGAGATCCCTTTTCACGGCACTTAAATTCCATTTAGTGCAGCGGGTGACATGTGTGCAAATGGATATCCATATGACAGAGAACCCATTATGCATGACATACTAAACGAACCACTCACCAGGAGAAGAAAGAGGCTGTTATGCAGTGCATTAAATGATATAATTAGTTCTATAGAAGCACCATTTTCCCACCCCTACCTAAGGATGATGATTACAACAAACCTTCACAGTCGCATGTACAGAACCTTCGTGTGTTCGAAAAAAATTTTAAAGTCGCATGTACATATGGAACCACAGCCATAAAGTAGATACTGGATGTAGGAAAGACAGCGACATATAGACGTTGAGCCCTGGATTGTTTACGATGTTTTGTCAATACTGGCTTTCAAGTAGGAAAGACACAAGAATACACAAGGCTTTGAGCCCGCACCTGGTTTAATAATCTACGACAACACGGCAAGTTGCATTTGCTTGCCCTTAAAAGGGAACCAAAACAATCACCGCAGACAGTATTAGAGACCACTTGGCGATCACGTTCGCATACGTTGCACACGTGCGGTCTCTTCTGTTGCAGGCGCCTTAACGATCGCAAATGAATTTCAAACATGTTCAAAATTCAGTTTTAGGTCGTGGACTGGCGCAGCTATTGATTTTCAAAACGTTACATCGCACAAGTGTTGCACAACGTTGTACCTACTCACATGATTTCATGCGAGTGACGCACAGCGTTTTACTGTCGCAGGGTGACTTGCAGCCATCATGGGAGCGTTGCTCAACCATCGTACGTCCTTGTGCGTCCTTTGTACAACACAAACCTCCCTCACCTGAAGTTTAGGACAGTGCCGACGGGCGTGAGAAATCCTCGCCAAAGCATGTTCCTTGCGATCATTTCTGCCACCACTTCTTGAACACACTAGATCGAACGACATTTTGGTCGCATTTATTTGCGATCAATTGTGAAAGGGGCTTAACACCAAGTTTCTTGTTGACCGTCTTCATTATAGAGTAGGACACATTGGCTGCTCACTTGGCTACAGCAAGGATTCCTACAAATCAAACACATATATTAGAACCATAAATTCACATGCAAATGAGCAGGCAAATGCTGCACTTAGACGGATACAGACCCAGGCCACTTACATGCATGAAAATTGAAAATATTTCTGGCTATTAGAAATCTCGAAAAACAAAAAGCTGGTGCTAAATAAGAAAGAATGTTCATAAACGCTTGGAACAAATGTATCTAGCATCATGATAAAATGTTATATAACTTGCTACAGTGTGCCTATATATTTTAAAATACATATTCTTAGTTTCTTAGTTTTGTAGTTGTTTATCTACAGTGGTTTTGAAAAATCATATTGTTACATTACCAGGTTTCAGTGTATGCCATTCTTTTTTCAACCAATCACAGCGCTGCAATTGTACGCCTTCTAGAGATCTCTACACACTGTGGGCTTTTTGTAAATGATATGTAGTGACGATGTCCTGTACATTTGATGTGAAAATAAATGAAGTAAATAACATGTTTAATCATTAAAGTGCTTTATTGAAAATTTTATATTCACTATCTCGACTACCATATACAGAGACATATTTTATGACCAGTAAGACTTGTATCAATCACAATGTGTTAACTCATTTATTAAGTTAATAAGTTTGAAGGTCTGGTGTACAATTATAAAAAGCAAATTCGGGGTCACACATAAAATCGAAACTCACCTCCTATATAGCATTGAATATGTTTGCAATGGGTTTGAATTGTTCGTAGATGAGTATAGCCTTGCTTAACACCAAGTTTGGTTGAAATATGACAAGTATTGATATAGAAATTAATTATCAAATGCAACACATACACAGCACGCTATTTTGCATTGTTAGAACTTCGGTTAAGACATAAAAATAGTTTATGAGTGGAAAATATTCATTCATCTGAAAAAAGGTTAAATTATCATCTACAATCATGTACAATAGGATTTAATTGCGTTGCATTATGCCTATAATTGCTATAATTTATATTGTTTGATAACAACATTTTAAACAGAAAATCATTGTCGTCTGCAAATTTCATCAATGTATCCTGCACACATTTTGCACATTTATATACTTCTAAAAGTAATTCATGCCACTTATATGCCTATGTGTTAAGAATTGAAAAAATATAAAACACTGAAAATTATCACGTTTACTATTTAGTATCTATAAAGACATACATTTTAAATACATCAATGAACTTACTTACACACGTACATAGAATAGATCTCACGCCATCTATAAAAAAGATGTGCATACTCAAAATCAAGGGGCATCCACGCCTCGTGAACGCCCGTGAATGAACACTGCAAATGTATAGAGAACAACCCGTGAACGTCCCGTAAACAAACACTCATGCACTCGTGGCAGGGATAAACACGGGCCGTGAACGCTCGTTAAATGACCACTCGTCTGCCGGTCAAAAACGGGCGCCCGCTTTGGGTCATACACGGCCCGTGTAGACTCGTGAATGGACCGCTAAGGGGTTTAAAACATACAAAAAAATCAAAAAACAAAAATCTTGTTTTCATCACAGTATCACATAGAATAATACCTATTTATTTATTAAGTTCATCTTTACACAACACACAAAATTCTAACTGATTGACAGTTTCAACAACTTCTGTTGCCATTTTCAAAATCTGTCTCTGCCATGACAGATATCAATAACTAATCATCTGCTGCTTGATTGCTGATGCAACAAATGCCCCGGTTTTAAAGCACTGATTCTTTTTATCGTGGAGTGTCATGCAGCATGTTCTTTAGTTATTTTTATTTCTAATATAACTCAAGGGGAAATATCAATAAATTCTCGACAATAACACATGACATTTATTTATTGTCACTCATTAATCTTACCGAACATAATAATCACCATTACTCATGTGCAGCTACGTTGTAAACTCTTTTCAAACCAGGGGCTAGAAATAACTAGTTTTGTTTTTCATGTTTAATGCTGTCTGGCCTCTATACATCACTCCATAGACAGTTTTTATAATGCAGTTCATTCATTACACGATGCTCACTTTAGGATGAATGGTGTGTGACATCATTGCTCAGTCTCTAAAGCACACATATTGCAACCTTGCATTACATAATTCCATGGCTTTGTCCATGTGCAAGCTAGCGGAGATGAAAGAAAAACACAGAAAAACACACAACAGATGCCCCCCAGGAAAATTAGACCTCTGTACGCTATAATAATCATTTGTATCTGCAATGCAGGGGTCAACTTAAGGGGCTGACAATTAAATGTACTGCACCTACAGGTGTCAATATTTTAGAACAGTGTCATTATATACATAAAGAAATAGAAAAAAACCACTTGAGCATGCGCGTCATGCAGCTGCTCAGCCAATCACATTGGACAGGTGCCGTGATCGAGCCCCGACACGGGGTAAAATAAGTGCCTGTGGCTCTTGTTAAGTCATTTTTAAAAGTTATTGTATTGTGCCATATTTGAATATAATGTCTGAATTTATAAAAATTAAGGACCATCATAAATAATGATACCGGGGAGGTCGTCCAAAAAGGTGGGGGTCAACCAGCTTTTTTATGATTCCTTGGGGGGGGGGGTCGTTGAACTTTTTTTTATCACGCTACGGTATATTTTTTTTAAATATTTTTTAGCAATGCAATGACTATATAGAGGACTTTTTTTCTTTAGTGGGTGGGGGGTCACTCAACTTTTTAAAATGTTGATGGGGGGGTCGGTTAACTTTTTCTTCGAGCTCCAAAAAATGGACGACCCCCCCTGGGTTTGTTATTTATGATTATTCCCTTATGTATGTGTGTGTGTGTGTGTGTGTGTGTGTGTGTGTGTGTGTGTGTGTGTGTGTGTGTGTGTGTGTGTGTGTGTGTGTGTGTGTGTGTGTGTGTGTGTGTGTGTGTGTGTGTGTGTGTGTGTGTGTGTGTGTGTGTGTGTGTGTGTGTGTGTGTGTGTGTGTGTGTGTGTGTGTGTGTGTGTGTGTGTGTGTGTGTGTGTTGTGTGTGTGTGTGTGTGTGTGTGTGTGTGTGTGTGTGTGTGTGTGTGTGTGTGTGTGTGTGTGTGTGTGTGTGTGTGTGTGTGTGTGTGTGTGTGTGTGTGTGTGTGTGTGTGTGTGTGTGTGTGTGTGTGTGTGTGTGTGTGTGTGTGTGTGTGTGTGTGTGTGTGTGTGTTCATGGATGAAGATCTTTCAAACGTGTCACTGTTGCCACACGGGTAAAAGTCACTTTTACCCTATGTAGAGACACATGAATGATAGTTTCTTGTGATTTACGGTTATTGACGCTAGTCTCTGCTGCTATATGAAGAGCATTGACAAGTGAGTGTCATCTTGACAAAATGTTTTCATCTGCTAACATGGGGCGATCTCTCATTGCGTTGTTTCTCATTACCGTGTGTGATGGATTCGTCATTCCACGTAAGTACAAAACATTACTTTAGCCAGGCCTTACGCCTGGGATACTTATTTTACCTGTTATGAAATGAATTGAAAGCAAGGCTTTTCCGAACCGACCATCACTATGATGCCTGGATTGCACCAGCATGTAAATTCTTACAATATGTGATTCAAATTCTCCAAACAACCAAGACGTAGCAATATTTCATCGCAAGCACCAACATCCTAGTGGTTGGGGGCAAACCTACTCGCCCATTACCGCCATTTTTATATTATATTTATTGAATAGATATCAAAACAATGACAGTTTTTTTCTTTCTACCTGCTTTAATGTCTAAAGTGTACCAAATGTTTTCCAAAATACATAAAGTTTTACCAGTTTCAACAATAAAATGTCCTCTTCAGAAACCCTATATAAATATATTTCCATGTATAGTCAAAAGACATGTGTGGAAGTTCACAGACAATGATGCTGGTGTTTGGATTGTACAGTGATATTCGTGTTTTGTTTCTAGCCGGCCACCTGAGCATCCATGCTGCACTTCTGCCGGCCATCTTGCACGGAGCGCATGCGTGGCTCGGTGGAGGTAGTCTTGAGTTTGCAGGCAGTGAGTTAACAAACACTTTTATTCTTAGTGGTAGACCCACGATTTACACTCTGAGTATCAGATGTCCTGAAGAGTCAATTTGCTTGACATCTGCCACTCAGAGTGAGAATTTACTGCTATACGAATGAAATGTATGAATATACGTATATGTTGGTGGAATCTTGCATGACCTTGTGTGGAATTGTTTGATTGACAGGTACAGTGGCCACACCAGGTCCTTACCCCACACCAGCCCCGACACAGGCACCGGCACCGAGTAAGTAAATGGCTATTCAAAGTGGGATAATCAACCTAACAAAATTGAGCAATAGTCACAAAAAAACAGCAAGTGATTGAGGCCCGTACTCAGGGTGGCTCTGATGGTTCAGCCGAAACGCCCTCGAGTGCAATATTTTCTTCTGGTAACGTTACATATGAAAGGCTCGTTAACATTGGACAATAGCCCCTTATACAAAAGGTTAAGCATACGCCTGTGGTTGACATGAGGTGTGATAGTGTACAGCAATGTCCGCTGTGCCACTGGCTTGACGCATGGGCGATTGTAGGCGATGCATCCACACATGTTATATCCTGTTCCCAATGCCAGGGTGTGTTTGGTGTCATAGAATGTAGTAAAAATGCATTTTACAACTCTTTGACCCATAACTTGCACGATAGTTAAAAAAACTGGAAAAATAATAGCAAAAAGCTATGGTGATAATTATCTAGTTGTCCAGTATTAGAGGTTTAGAGGGCTAGATTGCTCAGTATGGTATTCGTATAGACGGCAACTTTTCACTTTCAACACATGCGACAAGTACTGAACATGACGGATTAAAAATGGCGGGCAGTGAAAGAACAGTTTTTTCAGCTCCCGCAAATTACAATGAAATTGATAGAAATATGTCACTAATTTTGGATAAATGTGATGAAAGTGCACAAGGGGATATCATACAACAGTTAGAACAGGAGTTTGATAAAAAGTTCTCACTAAATAATCGCAATTTTTGTTTGAAAATGCGAAGATACAATTTGAACATATACTAAAGGAAAGTGGAATGACGAATGAAGGTGATTCAACCAATATAAAGACAGTAAACAGAAGCTTACGGAATAGTGCTACTAATATAGCAAAGGATATGGTGGATATTAAGCACTTTTTAGCGGGTAAGACTACTGTATTTCCAAGGAATACTCTAAGTGAATCTGTTAAATTCATTGAAGTTTTGCCTGCTGATAGAGTGACATTTGGTTCACAAGACATTCCGGTTATTAACATAGCAGAATTAGCAGAGGTGTCTAATCTGGTTAATGATCTAAAGAATAGAGTTGAGAGTTTGGAGAGCACTAGAGCAGAAGACAGAGCAAGAATTATAGCTTTGGAGCAAGAGCTAGTTCAGGTAAGAGGCCAAATAAACCTCTTTCACACTCGAGCTGGCCACAGAATATTAAGTGCAGACGTTGGAAGACAAAAGAAGAATACTTTAGAGAGAAGAAAAGTTTCAGGTGGAGTAGTGCTTGGAATTATCATGAGAATGAGAGTGAAAATAGAAATAGTAGATTGTATGAAGACCAAAATGACAACGAGTATAGAAATGACAGATATGAAAGATAAAAGTTATAGACTATTGATGTCAAAACGTCCAAATATTAATTCACGTATCAAAATGTCACATCTATTCTCAATAATAATAATGAGCTTACTAACCTTATCTGCTTGGAATATGAGATCGTTAGGTCCTGCTGGTCCTTATTTACATGAACTGGCGGACGTACGTAGATCAGATATTATATGTATCAGTGAACATCGTTTGTACCCATATGAATTCTATAAATTGAACGAGCTTTGTCCTCAATTTGATGTGCATGCGAAAAGTAGTGAGGACCTGTCAAACGAGGCTCAAAACAAACAGTCTGGTCATTGTGGCATAGGAATTCTCTGGCGTAAAGAATTGTCTAATAGGATCAGAGTTGTGGACTGCGAGAGCGACAGATTGTGTGTGTCATTGAAATCGCAGGAATTTGCAATTGCAGAAGTGCATTTATAATATCTACTTACCTTCCTCAGCAACAATGTAAGATAACGTCTTCAACAAAACACTTGGCAATTTTATCAGATCTTGTTGAAAAATGTAAGCTGACTGGAAAAGTCATCATAATTGGAGATATGAACAGTCACTTCGGTCCAGAAATAGGGAACCGATTCTATGGTAAAACTAAAAAAAATGCAAATATGCTGTACAAACTAGTTAATGACAGTGAACTCAAGATTTTAGACAAAGATCATGATAGATGTACAGGCCCTTGCTATACGTTTAACGTTGATGGCGTCGGGAAATTTTATGTAGACCACTGCATTGTCACGGGGTTAATGGATCTCAAAATTCATAGTTGTTGTGTTATTGAGGACTCACCAACGAACACATCTGAGCATCTAGCATTAAAAGTACAATTCCAGGTTTCTCATACTGTGAAAAATAGGAGTTCTCCCATTACGAAAGAATCAGTTGCATGGACACGTTTAACTGCAGATGAGATAGATGCCAAGTACACTACAATTCTGGCAGACAAGATTTCCCCTATTAATGAAACAATAGAAGCACTCAATTTACGGAAACATCATACGACATACAAGGACATAGACAAAATAGTCGAGGATCTAGTTGAAACAATAAAAAGCTGTTGCTCAGCTCTACCACACTACAAATTTAAAAAAAAACATCTCAAACCATACTGGAATAATACATTGACAGCTTTATCAAAGGAGAGGAAGGAAGCGCGAAAGTTATTGAAGAATGCATGTGACTGAAATGTCTAACGCAAAACAAAAGTATAAAAACATAAAAACTCTATTTAGAAAAGCTATTATGGAAGCAAAAACGTACACGACGTTATTTAAAGTAGTGACTAGGGACGACAAGTCGAGAGGCGAGTTTTATGGTAAATAAATCTTACATGAAATTGGTAAACCTTTTGTAAACATTTCAAATCAATTACCAACACTTCATATAGATCCCTGTCTCTATGCATTCACGCGTTCAATCGGTACTTAGCTTTCGTGCGGAAAGACTTGTGGCCAAATGGCTATTTTGAGGATGGACCCCAACCGGCGGTAGAGCAAGCTACATCAACGTTCGTGTGTGAAATGAGAGGAACTGAGGAATCGAGAATAAAAATAAAAAAGATTCTGGCAGGAAAGAGGCAAAATCCTGGAAACTATCGCAAGGTGCATGCACTAAGGATATCTTCAAAATCTGTAAATCTTACTTGCACGGTGACATGGCTCAGAATTCTCTATCATCTCTGGACAAGGATGCAACCACACAGACGTTTGACTACAGTGAACCATTAGATTGATAATTCGATTTGGAATCACCGTTTTTGTCAACGATGGACCTTTGCCATTATGCATGTGACTTAAACAATGATATCATTGTTGTAATTGTATATTGTAGATTTGTGTATACAGAAGCTCTACGGCGGAGTCCTTTACATTGCGATGATCTCCATTTAATTTGCATTGGGGGTTGTATTGGGCTTCTCTCAAGATAAATGTGTTTTGATCGTCTGCTGTGACCGCAGTCGTCTAGTAGCTGTAGCATGAGCGCCGCACACGATTCCCAACTTTCTTCACAATACTGTAAGAATAGTCAAGACTCCGAGGAGGTGAACCGTGAAGTCGGGTATATACAAACTTTTTTGCTGATTTGGAGTCCGTGAGGGTATATACTAACATAATCAGGCGGGTGCCGCTCTGGCATCCTTGAGCAATTTTTTTTATGGGGCTGGTTTATTTATATAGGAAAACGACCCCTTCGGGGGTTTTATTAGTCCATCTGCCAGATTGACCACTTTGCATTTGTGAGAAGTGTAAGTTTTTTTCAGTGTTTCATGTTGTTGAGGGTCTAAAGAGAATATTTATCGAGTTTGTCAGTGCGGCATCTCCGGGGGGAATTTTTTATAGGCAAAAATTCAAAATGGCCGCCACCGAAAAACGTGAAAAAACAGATTTTTCACCATTCAAATCTCATGCCTGTGTAATACATCATTTTTATATAATTTGGACACAAGGAATTGATTTTTGCCATCCCACATTTGATTAGAGATCATATTAGAGGTCAAATGGTGATGAATTCAAAATGACCGTCGTTCTTAACAGGACAAAAGAGAAAGTAGATCTTTCAATGCTTCATCAAGTGTATCATATTATTTTTATATGCTAAAGTAATTTTGACATGGAAAATTCATTTCTGCCATCAGATGTTCGATTAAAGGTCATATTATAGGTTAACTGTGCCAATACAAAGCTGTAAATTTAAAATATGATTAACACATATTGATATAGATTAACATGTAAAATTCCAATAGCAATATGTATGAATATGTGTGAATGCTGATGTTTCTAGATAATGTTAAATGCCTTATTCTTTTAAATACATCTAACATGTGATAAGTAAAAGGCTAATTGTTTATTCCACATCTATTTGACCCATAGTTCCTGTAAATATTTCATGACAGTCAATGTAATTTGATAAACACACGTCAGTCTTTATTCATACAAAATTTAATCAGCGTACATCTAATTTACGAAGACCAGTATTCAAACCGACTACATGTGTATGGTGTTCAATTGCTTCAAACCTCCTGGGAATCCGATCCATCATAATTATTCATTGCCAGTATCTATTTCCACTATAAGTTTGTATGTATTAAAGAGCTTATCCCCATAATCCAACCGCAATATACTGCACAATACTTACTCATTTCCTTGCTGCCACACCTCACTACATACATTAGATTTTTAACATGGGGCATTTTCTGAAATGACTAATACATAGGTGCTATCTTTCATTGCTCCACCATACTCAATCAATCGATCAATCAATCAGTCAAATCCTAAATTTATCTGAGCTCGCCCCAATTATTCCTCATTTAGAGGTTGTGGCCTGGTTGCTTATTCTACATCTCAACAATCCTCTCCGAGCCCTTCGGTCACCAGAATCTATAAGACGCGTGTCCAAACATTCCCGATCTTTTGCACAACTGCATCCCAAGTCTGTTTTGGTCTTCCCTTCCCTTTCCTTTCTTCTTTTAAAAGTTTTCTTACTTGGTTAATCCAGCAAGAGTTGAGCTCAACCTGACCTAGCCATCTCAAACTCCCTTTACGAAGCACACCATCAATATCTGTGATGCACAATTTCTTCAGCAGGTTCTTTGTACTGGTATCATTGCTAAGCTTAACACCACATATCCAGCGGATCATAGCTCTGTCATTTCTTCTCAGGCAATTTGGACTACTGGAGAATGCTGCCCACGTCTCAAACCCATCAAGCATACCACTGCTTACATATGTGGAATACACTCTACCTTGATAAAGGAAAGTACCTGTTGGTTAGGAGTGGCAAGAGCTCACAAAATTTCCCCATGCAGTTGCAGTTAATTCACAGCCTTCACGACTGGATAACATGTAACCTAAGTAGGAAAACTGTCACATCATCTAACTTGTGTTCACGTACTGGGACCTACTTGATTGGCCTACCAGAGTGGTTACACTTTGGATATATGTAGTCAGAATCAGGTCTGAGAACACCCCAATTTCGCTACACCGTTTGTGTACCCAGCATAGACACCTGCATCGCTCAGCAGCAATATCTGAAAACAGGGGCGGGGGGGGGGGGGAATGGCTCGAGAGGGATGCTTATCTGCACAATTTGCAAGTATGGTCTGCATTTGGGTTCATGAAATGTGGAGAGACACATTCCATCTTTGCGGTAGGGCCATGAGCTGCAAGAGCGTTCATAATTTCTGTGTATAGATTAGATATCTGACCTGGCTCATAGATGTTCCTTGTTTCTGGCCATAAGAGACACAGATGAAACCTTTTCCAGCTTGCATAAGCTAATCATGAGTAGCATTACTTTCCCCTATATTTGAAA
Source organism: Streblospio benedicti (assembly GCA_019095985.1). NCBI lineage: Eukaryota > Metazoa > Annelida > Polychaeta > Spionida > Spionidae > Streblospio > Streblospio benedicti. The sequence goes on from JAGTTF010000414.1 coordinate 25,969, forward strand.
AAAGTTCTATGAACTTGATAACTTTCAGCACCGTCTGGTCCCTTCTTTCCCCTTGCTATACAAATATGATGTTGCATCGGATCCTGTCAGGTAGTGCATTCCTAAAATCTCCAGGCATTTACTTTGTAATTCAGAACATGTATCACCTCCATTCCAACATTCCAACTGCACAGTAGTTTACATATGTTTCATATAGACCCAATAAATCAGAAGAAGAAACACATCTGTGTCATCTGACATATTGGACTTTGTTAGCACAGCTACATTCAACAACACCTGCAGGATGAGGTAACTTGTCGACCGTTGGGCGCAAACACATGAAGATCCATCCATCTAAGTTGTCATACTATACAAATATATCACCGACTGTTCTTGTCTAACCCATAATGCCATGGAGAAGCTTTGCATGAAATGAAGTTTCAGAACCTAAACACTTCATCATAAGAAACTATATACCCACGCTTATGAAGCAGCTTTATCAACTTTAGGAGCTCAGACTGGCATGGCGATGCTGCAACTTCAGTTGATGGCAAGGCTTACTGTTGTTTGGTTATGTGTACCTGTAATACGGCTCTGAATTGACTGACTCAAACTCTATGATTATTTTATTACTTCTAATGTAAGTTAGAAATTAACTTTCGTAATGTTCGACTTGTTCCTTTGCCCATATTATCTTGAGCAAATTCTGATCATAACTTGCACTGTTTGTATTTTTATAATGTGTCTCTTTTCTTCAGTATATCTCAATGATTATACCGATAATTTACATAATAATGATTACCATCTGAACGAAATCCTTCTACATCTATGTATTAAACAAGTTGAATTACCTAGATATGGTGTCATGAGTAGTAATATGTTAATTGACATGAAACCACAAACACTCCACTGTTGGTCAAGGTTGATTCATTTTCGCTAGTTACATGGCTGTTCAAAGTGTACAGAAAGCATTCAAGTGACCTCTAAAACATTGTATGACCTTTAATCAAACATTTGATAACAGACAACAATTTCCCATGTGCAGAAAATATGAAGCTAATGCATTATACTTGATTAAGCATCAAGAGTTTGACTCTTAATTTTTCACTCCTAGGAGCAGCAGCCATTTTGAATTTATAGTTATTTGACCTCCAAAATGACCTCTAATCAAATATAGGATGGCAAAAATCAACTTCTTGTGTCCAAATTATATGAAAATGATGTATTACACATGAATGAGAGTTGAATGGTTGAAAATCTGTTTTTCACATTTTTGGTGGTGGCCATTTTGGATTTTTGCCTATAGAAAAAATTGCTCAAGGATGCTGGAGCGGCACCCACCCAAATCTTAAAGTAGACATACTAAGGAACATGAAAACACAAAAAAACTTTGTATATACCCGATTTCACGGTTCACCCTCAAAACTGGGTTTGGAGTCTTGACTAGAACTTCTATAGAAGATGACGAAGTTGATCATACCGTGAAGTACTACAGTTTAGGCCTAGAAAAAATGATCCTGTGGTTCCGTTAACCCTAGCTAACCCATTTTAACCCCCACTAACCTAATCTTTTTTATAAAAACTTCGAACCTATGGATTCAGACATAAGATAATATACTAATTTTAGCGATCCAATAAAAAAATCATATGTAATTCATCATTTTTGTTTAATTTTACCATCATGTTGTGTGTGCAGTCACTTTCGTTTTCTATGTGGAGTTAAAAAAAATAAGTGGCCCCTACCTAACCTAATTTTTTGCGGTAAAAAATATGAAGAAAAAAAAAATTACCTACTTTACTAACCTATTTTTCAAAATCATGTTACCGGAACCAAACAATCATTTTTTCTAGGCCTTAGTACTATGATTCCTTCTGTCAAATGAGGCAATGGGTACTGTGATGGCCATGTCCTTTATGCAACGGGAGAGAACACGCTTTATCGTCGATCGCGTCGTCCAAGACAATCGTAAAAATACCATTTTTAGCGTGTGATCTCTATGCAACACTTTTCATTTCTCCCAGAGAGGTCGCCATTGGTATTACCAAACACAGTGCAGCTTGCGACCACCACCTCGCCGCCGTAGTGGGCTAGGCTACAATAAACGCAGGGGCCAGTTGCATAAACATGACAAGATAACGATGGTGATTTTACGATCACGATTGGCGATACGATGAACGACAACGATTTGTTCAAACAGTTGATCAATGTTGCATAAAACGTATCGCCCATACACTACCCATCGTCTCAGCTGATCGTAATCGATGAATACTTCACCTAACAAGCTACAGTATATAGTATATGTAATTATGATATAGTTGCAAAATACATATTTATACATGTAACACCCAGCCCTATGGGCTCAATTGTCATAACATATATACAATAATATATACAAATAATATATATAAATAAAAATAATTATCAAGCAGATTGACCAATGGTGGAATGAAAAGTTGAACATTTATTTATCTTTATATTCACAATTTTTTCTTTCATGGAAGATTTTCAAAAGATATTTTGCAAATTTTCTTATATGTTTGGAACTAAGTAAAGACAACTTTCCAATATCCGTCATATTTTGAAAGTTAAGAATATCGTTTTCAATACTGTTATAAAATTCTTGTCTAGATAAGTTGTAAACTGGACAATGAAAAATGAAGTGAATCTCGTCCTCAATTTTATCATCATTGCATATCTGACATAATCTTTGTGTGATTTTAAGATTAGTAAAACGACCTGTTTCTATACGAAATGGTAAAATACACATTCGAAATTGGGCCACCATTGATCTTTCTGCGGAAGACAGGTTCAATTTAACATATTTTTCTACACCCTCTTTACACATTATTTGTTTGTATAGTCTCAATTTTGGTTTCTTATCGATAAATCTTAACAGTGTATCATTATGTGCATTCTCTAATTTATCCTTACACAATTGTAAATCGCATTCTTGTTTCTCCATATAAATATCATTCATGTCTAATTGCCTCAATACATTCTTTATATAATAACACCAACTACCCCTGTATGGGTGATTATACATATCATTAAATACTTTCTTTGTGAGTCTAGTGTCAGACATAAGCAACAATCTATTCCAATATCTAAGAACGTTCAGCTTTCGTTTACATTCATTTGAAACCCATCCTAGATCTTTATACATTGAAACAATTGTACAAAATTTATGAACACCTAAAAATGCCCTAGCTGCTTTATCAACAACCTTATCTAGATTATCCATCTTATAAATACCTGTAATTTCAGTTCCGTATTCAATTATGGGAAGAACACAGCTATGGAAACATTTTGAATAACTCTCGTATGTCATACACTCACCCATTTTCATCTTACTGATTAATGCCCCAAGAGCTCTACTACCCGCAGTCGATAATCTTGATCCATGCTCTTCAAAATCTAAATGCTCATCAAAATAAATGCCTAAATACTTATAACATTTTTTTACATAATCAACTGTCTTTTCCCCGTACTTGAATACATTACTATTTCGAGCCTTATCTTTTTTTCGAAAACAAACTATTTTTGTTTTTTCCATATTAGCAGCCATTTGCCATTTGTTGCACCAAGTGTAAACAAAATCTAACATTTTTTGCAGTTCATCATTACTTTCTGATAATATAACTACATCATCTGCATACATTAATATTGGTATTTTTTGGCCAAAATAATTTACACCAAAATTCAAAGATTTTAACTCTTCTGCCAGGTCATTGATGAAAATCAGAAGTAAAACAGGAGACAATGAGTCACCTTGTTTTACTCCTCTGCCTGTCTCAAACCAATCTGTCAGGTTATTGTTCAGTCTAATGCAACTTTGAGTTTTAAGTGGGTCATAAATTGATTTAATTATACCCAAGCCCCGATTGAGTTGGTTAAGACTATACGCACGAGGTCTGTAGGCTATGAACTCAACTCAGAATTCAGCCAAAAATTCAGCAAAATGCACCGGATGACCCCGTGGTTTTGAACGAATGACGTACATAACGTTCAGATAACTATGTCACACGTACGTTGATAAACGTGGTGGTTGCACCTACTGTACTCAATTATGGATAACGTAAGACTTTAATATCGGCTAAGGAGATGTAATTACACAAATATAAACAGTGATGCTTCTATTTCTCAAAGTTTACATAGAAATGTCAAGGTACATTTAACAGTTTAATGAGAATACTAGCTGTCATTGTCCCACTGAACGTTGCCACTTGAAATCCCGTGGTTTGTCTGCGAATGTATGTTTATCAAAACAGGAATAGTTCAATGTTTAAGGTTGTGGAGCTTATAAAACTGCGTAATTATTCATACACCTATGTGAAATTTACTACTGAAACCGTTTTCATGCATAAAACATGATTACTTACAACATTTCTGAGTGAAAACGTTTAAAAAATTGGTTGTTTATTCCCGGGATCAGCAAAATATCTGCGTAGTTGACACCATCATTTATTCATTTTCAAAGAAACACACGATATACGGAGCCGACCATGGAGCCCATGCAGCTTTCATAAGACTGATGTCAAACACCTTATCTGTGATCCGCCATTTGAATTGTCATCAAATACCCATTTTAGAAGACACAAACCAAATATCTGTCCGTGTGCCGAGTGAGCATCATTGTACAAAAGATTTTGATACTAAATATGAGCTTACGAGGCTGGATTTTGCGGCCTATGTTCCTCTGCTGGTATTCCCATAGTGACTAGCATTTTATTAAAATCACGAATCATGTACAGTGAAGTGAACTTTCACACGTGGACTTACATCAGCCATCATTAACAGCCATGAAAGTGTGACAGACAGATGTTATATAGCTCTATACTTATTCTTCAACTTGTGTTTCATATTTTCTTTATTATACAGGAGCGTTTTAAAAAGAAGATGTTAATGGAGACAGCCACTATTGGCTTATAGTGTCTATAACTATATAGAGTTCTCTCTATACTACTTGTGTGCGTCCTCATACCAATATTTTCTCTAAATTCTATGACCATCTTTCGTATTCATTTATCATATTCGTTATCATAATAAAGAATCATTCATAATAATTCTTTTTCCTTAAATTTTCTGCACATAAACAAGACATAATATGAGGGGTTTGGGCCTTAAGCAACTGCTTATGTATACATATTATTATACATTCTCCCAGTTATGCCACTTTTTTAATAATTTGTACTTCAAGCCTTCTTAAAGTCAATAAAACATCCCAATAGTTCTTGTCCTTTTAATATTGAATTTTTTTGCGACCGTGTGTAAAATAAAAGCTTGATCAATACATGATCGTCCATTGCGGAAACCTCCCTGTTCTTCCGCTAAAAGCCCATTCTCTTGTAAAAAGTTACTCACCCTGTACGCCAGAATGGCTGTAAAAAACTTTAGACACACAACTAATCAAACTAATCCCTCTATAATGACTTGGTATTCTTGGGTCTGTTTCTGTCGATTTATGCAGAGGGTGGACGATGGATTGGTACCAAGGTGTTAGTATAAGCCCAGTATCAAAACATAAGTTAAACAAATTAACCAACAAAGGAACAATACCCTGACATTTTAAAACTTCATTTGGGATTTCATCAATAACTTTAGACTTTTTTAATTTCAAACGCTTGGTAATTTTTATTACCTCTTCTTCACTTATCACCTTATCGACATTACTTTCAAAAAGAGGGTCTTCCATTTCATGCTCCTTTAGTTTTACAAAATCATTAACTGTATCTTTGAAATTCAAATTATCAGGAACGCCTACCCCTGTATTAAGTAGAGTACTAAAAGACTCCTTCCAGTGCTCAAGAACATAGTTTGTGTTACAATTAATCGAACCATCATTATCATATACTTCCATAGGTATAGGCTTATTTTTTCTTGGCCCCAGTCTTTTTACATATTCCCAGAAGGCATTTGGGTCTGATGTACAGACCTCCTCAATCTCAAGACTTTTTTCCCTTTGAAATAATCGTTTACATTTCCTAAATTATTTATCAAACGTATCTTGTGCACACTTATACTCATGACGCAGGTTTCGTTTTTGCAGCCTATTTGTACATTTCCTTAATAATTTTTCAGCCCTACAAACCTCCTGCCATTTATTTTCAAGCTCAGAGTTCCAGAATGGATGTCTGACTTTAACTTGTTTATTAATGCCATGCTTAGGTCTTATAGGTATTCTTCTATCAAATTCCTTTACCAATCCTGTTAATAGCGCACTATATAAACTGTCAACATTTTCCTGATTTTCCTTACATAATGTTATGTTTACTATCATACTTTCCAAATACTTTCTACCCTCTTCATCTAGTAAAAAATCATTTGGAATACAGTTATACTTATAACTATTTTTACTATCTAATACACTTTCTTTTCTTTCAAGTACATATATATACTATATATATATATATATATATATATATATATATATATTATATACATAATATGTGAATGCTGTAAAGTGAAGGTGTGCGCTTGGGATGAAATTGATGATTTAAGATTACATATAGACAGTCACATAGGAAAAGTATGTTTTATAAAGAGCACGATTTTTTTCGTTTGTAATAGATGCCCACCAATACAACATATACATTGTTTTTGTTTTTTTTAAATTTACCGTATACCTTCATTGACTTGCAAACTGTTATAGACCACCGTGATTGGCATTTACAGCTGTGATAAGCATGAATGATAAAAGAAACAAGATTTTAAGCAATGAGGCGCTTGGTGCCATGGTTGACATGTTGGCACAATCAAAAGCTACACTTAATTTGGGACAGAAACCAGATGATATAGAAAAAAAGAAAGCTTTGTGGGGGAAAGTTGCGTCCCGTATTCAAGCTACTAGCGAGAATACCATCACACCTGAAAATTTTTGAAAAAAATATTCTGACTGGCTGTATAATACGAAGAAAAAAAACAAAGAAATATTAAATGTTGTTCGAAAGGGGACTCTAAATGAGCTAGAGACAAAAAGTTGTTGATGATTGATGCTAAGGACGACAATAAACAAAATGAAAGATTCAATGAAGAGGAACAACGAGTTCTTGTAGAATTTGTTAATGAGCATAAAGATGTGCTATTTGGATCGTTTACCAACCCTATAACAAGGGCATTAAAGCAAAAGCTGTGGGAGGACGTAACTAAACAGGTTAATGATGTGTGTAATAACAATAAATAAAGCGCCATCATAAACAATTTTACTGAAGAAATACTATATAGAAGGCACACAGACCCATCATCACGATTTAGAGCCAGAAAATTTTCAAACCAAATCGTTCACGGTTTATCGTAGAAACAGGCAGTGCACACATACATGTAACTTTTCTTAATCAATTAGACAAATTTGTTATTCGTGTGCGCATGTAGAATTATAGTAGATTTGTTGCAAACAAGGTATGATATGTGAGCATGTGTGCTGTTGCAGAAATTAGCTGTGATTTAGCCTGTGTACACGGCTCTTGTACGAACTTGCTTGGGGTGGAGTTGTGCGTATGTGACGCAGGCTGGGAAGGAGTGCTCTGTGACACAGGTATGTGGCTAATAAACATTTAACTTATCTGTTGCCTCTTCCCTGTGTGGATGATACCAGTATTCAAGTTTGTGGTGACAGAAATATCTGTTGCTGAATTTGAAACACAACAACACGCATCCATAATCTAATAGTACTTGATCAAGTAGGCCCCATGCATTAAATGAAGTGCACACTTGCTATTGTGTCTCTATGTATGTGTCACCTAGCAATAGGACCGTGTGACTCCAACCCCTGCCCTGATGGGTTGATGTGCATGGCATATTCCGGCGGTTACATATGTGACCAGCCACTTTTCCCAACTACTGCTGCTCCAACTCCATCCCCGACTACTGCTGCACCAACCACTCCGGGTAATTTAATTATGAATATATTAACATCTCCACGACCAACCGTTTCCAAGCAGCTGATATTATGAGTTCATTATATGGGTATAAATGATATTGCTTGTGTTGTTGCTATACGCTAATTTCTACTTGCCTTCCTGTATTATTTTGTATGCATTCTTATAATCTCAATACCTAGCCAAAGAAAATCGGACTATAGTCCAAAACAAAGGTTTGGTTCATAGCAGGTTCGAAAGTGCTTTTTACTGACTTCTCATGTTCTTCTACTCTCTCCTAGCGAACTTCCCATTTCACCAATGTAAATGTCTCCACACACCTGGCACTCTGTCTCATACACTAGTCCACACTGTTCCTCTGGCTTCATTTATCTTTCGAATGGACTAGAGATTGTCCAAGGGTTTGTCCTGCTTTGTGGTAGAGGCTGATTTAATCATCAGGAAAAAACAGGACAAGTTCCATTCATTCCACTGCTTATGCAGAACATCAAAATCACTGAAAAAGAATCAAGAGAGAGAAGTAGAAAAGTCCTGGAGGCCATTAACATCAGAACCAAAGGAGCAAAGTTGAATAGAAATGACGGAGTAGCCAGGGGGACCCAGCACTGAACAAACACTCTTTCGAGGTTGTTTTCTTCCAAGAAAATGATATCATTTCTTTGAAAAAGATGGATTATCAGTCATCGAAATATTAGACTATTTTTAATATCAAATATTCAGCTATGGATTAAAAGAACTCATTTATTATATATTATCAAATACATAGCTAATGGACTTGTTTATTAAATCTAAAGGAGAAATTAAATACTAAAATTATTACAGTATATTTCAAATATAATTTTATAATACATTAAAACATGTTGCTAGCACCAACTCCACCC
>JAGTTF010000415.1:0-19888 GCA_019095985.1 Streblospio benedicti
AAACGACAGAAACACGTGGTTCTTGTGATGTTTTAGCACGGGTGCGTCATGTTCTCGCACGGGGGCATCATGTTGTTGCATGGGGACGTTGTGAACATCGTCAAAACAGCCCAAAGTTGACAAACACGAACCTTGTGAAAACGGGTACTTTACACGCTGTTTGGCTGTTTTGGCGAAGTTCATAACGTACCCATGCTAAAACGACAGAAACACGTGGTTCTTGTGATGTTTTAGCACGGGTGCGTCATGTTCTCGCACGGGGGCATCATGTTGTTGCATGGGGACGTTGTGAACATCGTCAAAACAGCCCAAAGTTGACAAACACGAACCTTGTGAAAACGGGTACTTTACACGCTCTTTGGCTGTTTGGCGAAGTCATAACGTACCCATGCTAAAACGACAGAAAGACGTGGTTCTTGTGATGTTTTAGCACGGGTGCGTCATGTTCTCGCACGGGGGCATCATGTTGTTGCATGGGGACGTTGTGAACATCGTCAAAACAGCCCAAAGTTGACAAACACGAACCTTGTGAAAACGGGTAATTTACGCGCTCTTTGGCTGTTTTGGCGAAGTTCATAACGTACCCATGCTAAAACGACAGAAACACGTGGTTCTTGTGATGTTTTAGCACGGGTGCGTCATGTTCTCGCACGGGGGCATCATGTTGTTGCATGGGGACGTTGTGAACATCGTCAAAACAGCCCAAAGTTGACAAACACGAACCTTGTGAAAACGGGTACTTTACACGCTGTTTGGCTGTTTTGGCGAAGTTCATAACGTACCCATGCTAAAACGACAGAAACACGTGGTTCTTGTGATGTTTTAGCACGGGTGCGTCATGTTCTCGCACGGGGGCATCATGTTGTTGCATGGGGACGTTGTGAACATCGTCAAAACAGCCCAAAGTTGACAAACACGAACCTTGTGAAAACGGGTACTTTACACGCTGTTTGGCTGTTTTGGCGAAGTTCATAACGTACCCATGCTAAAACGACAGAAACACGTGGTTCTTGTGATGTTTTAGCACGGGTGCGTCACGGGGGCATCATGTTGTTGCATGGGGACGTTGTGAACATCGTCAAAACAGCCCAAAGTTGACAAACACGAACCTTGTGAAAACGGGTACTTTACACGCTGTTTGGCTGTTTTGGCGAAGTTCATAACGTACCCATGCTAAAACGACAGAAACACGTGGTTCTTGTGATGTTTTAGCACGGGTGCGTCATGTTCTCGCACGGGGGCATCATGTTGTTGCATGGGGACGTTGTGAACATCGTCAAAACAGCCCAAAGTTGACAAACACGAACCTTGTGAAAACGGGTAATTTTACACGCTGTTTGGCTGTTTTGGCGAAGTTCATAACGTACCCATGCTAAAACGACAGAAACACGTGGTTCTTGTGATGTTTTAGCACGGGTGCGTCATGTTCTCGCACGGGGGCATCATGTTGTTGCATGGGGACGTTGTGAACATCGTCAAAACAGCCCAAAGTTGACAAACACGAACCTTGTGAAAACGGGTACTTTACACGCTGTTTGGCTGTTTTGGCGAAGTTCATAACGTACCCATGCTAAAAACGACAGAAACACGTGGTTCTTGTGATGTTTTAGCACGGGTGCGTCATGTTCTCGCACGGGGGCATCATGTTGTTGCATGGGGACGTTGTGAACATCGTCAAAACAGCCCAAAGTTGACAAACACGAACCTTGTGAAAACGGGTACTTTACACGCTGTTTGGCTGTTTTGGCGAAGTTCATAACGTACCCATGCTAAAACGACAGAAACACGTGGTTCTTGTGATGTTTTAGCACGGGTGCGTCATGTTCTCGCACGGGGGCATCATGTTGTTGCATGGGGACGTTGTGAACATCGTCAAAACAGCCCAAAGTTGACAAACACGAACCTTGTGAAAACGGGTACTTTACACGCTGTTTTGGCTGTTTTGGCGAAGTTCATAACGTACCCATGCTAAAACGACAGAAACACGTGGTTCTTGTGATGTTTTAGCACGGGTGCGTCATGTTCTCGCACGGGGGCATCATGTTGTTGCATGGGGACGTTGTGAACATCGTCAAAACAGCCCAAAGTTGACAAACACGAACCTTGTGAAAACGGGTACTTTACACGCTGTTTGGCTGTTTTGGCGAAGTTCATAACGTACCCATGCTAAAACGACAGAAACACGTGGTTCTTGTGATGTTTTAGCACGGGTGCGTCATGTTCTCGCACGGGGGCATCATGTTGTTGCATGGGGACGTTGTGAACATCGTCAAAACAGCCCAAAGTTGACAAACACGAACCTTGTGAAAACGGGTACTTTACACGCTGTTTGGCTGTTTTGGCGAAGTTCATAACGTACCCATGCTAAAACGACAGAAACACGTGGTTCTTGTGATGTTTTAGCACGGGTGCGTCATGTTCTCGCACGGGGCATCATGTTGTTGCATGGGGACGTTGTGAACATCGTCAAAACAGCCCAAAGTTGACAAACACGAACCTTGTGAAAACGGGTACTTTACACGCTGTTTGGCTGTTTTGGCGAAGTTCATAACGTACCCATGCTAAAACGACAGAAACACGTGGTTCTTGTGATGTTTTAGCACGGGTGCGTCATGTTCTCGCACGGGGGCATCATGTTGTTGCATGGGGACGTTGTGAACATCGTCAAAACAGCCCAAAGTTGACAAACACGAACCTTGTGAAAACGGGTACTTTACACGCTGTTTGGCTGTTTTGGCGAAGTTCATAACGTACCCATGCTAAAACGACAGAAACACGTGGTTCTTGTGATGTTTTAGCACGGGTGCGTCATGTTCTCGCACGGGGGCATCATGTTGTTGCATGGGGACGTTGTGAACATCGTCAAAAAAACAGCCCAAAGTTGACAAACACGAACCTTGTGAAAACGGGTACTTTTACACGCTGTTTGGCTGTTTTGGCGAAGTTCATAACGTACCCATGCTAAAACGACAGAAACACGTGGTTCTTGTGATGTTTTAGCACGGGTGCGTCATGTTCTCGCACGGGGGCATCATGTTGTTGCATGGGGACGTTGTGAACATCGTCAAAACAGCCCAAAGTTGACAAACACGAACCTTGTGAAAACGGGTACTTTACACGCTGTTTGGCTGTTTTGGCGAAGTTCATAACGTACCCATGCTAAAACGACAGAAACACGTGGTTCTTGTGATGTTTTTTAGCACGGGTGCGTCATGTTCTCGCACGGGGGCATCATGTTGTTGCATGGGGACGTTGTGAACATCGTCAAAACAGCCCAAAGTTGACAAACACGAACCTTGTGAAAACGGGTACTTTACACGCTGTTTGGCTGTTTTGGCGAAGTTCATAACGTACCCATGCTAAAACGACAGAAACACGTGGTTCTTGTGATGTTTTAGCACGGGTGCGTCATGTTCTCGCACGGGGGCATCATGTTGTTGCATGGGGACGTTGTGAACATCGTCAAAACAGCCCAAAGTTGACAAACACGAACCTTGTGAAAACGGGTACTTTACACGCTGTTTGGCTGTTTTGGCGAAGTTCATAACGTACCCATGCTAAAACGACAGAAAACACGTGGTTCTTGTGATGTTTTAGCACGGGTGCGTCATGTTCTCGCACGGGGGCATCATGTTGTTGCATGGGGACGTTGTGAACATCGTCAAAACAGCCCAAAGTTGACAAACACGAACCTTGTGAAAACGGGTACTTTACACGCTGTTTGGCTGTTTTGGCGAAGTTCATAACGTACCCATGCTAAAACGACAGAAACACGTGGTTCTTGTGATGTTTTAGCACGGGTGCGTCATGTTCTCGCACGGGGGCATCATGTTGTTGCATGGGGACGTTGTGAACATCGTCAAAACAGCCCAAAGTTGACAAACACGAACCTTGTGAAAACGGGTACTTTACACGCTGTTTGGCTGTTTTGGCGAAGTTCATAACGTACCCATGCTAAAACGACAGAAACACGTGGTTCTTGTGATGTTTTAGCACGGGTGCGTCATGTTCTCGCACGGGGGCATCATGTTGTTGCATGGGGACGTTGTGAACATCGTCAAAACAGCCCAAAGTTGACAAACACGAACCTTGTGAAAACGGGTACTTTACACGCTGTTTGGCTGTTTTGGCGAAGTTCATAACGTACCCATGCTAAAACGACAGAAACACGTGGTTCTTGTGATGTTTTAGCACGGGTGCGTCATGTTCTCGCACGGGGGGCATCATGTTGTTGCATGGGGACGTTGTGAACATCGTCAAAACAGCCCAAAGTTGACAAACACGAACCTTGTGAAAACGGGTACTTTACACGCTGTTTGGCTGTTTTGGCGAAGTTCATAACGTACCCATGCTAAAACGACAGAAACACGTGGTTCTTGTGATGTTTTAGCACGGGTGCGTCATGTTCTCGCACGGGGGCATCATGTTGTTGCATGGGGACGTTGTGAACATCGTCAAAACAGCCCAAAGTTGACAAACACGAACCTTGTGGGTACTTTTAACGCTGTTTGGGTGGTTTGGCGAAGTTCATAACGTACCCATGCTAAAACGACAGAAACACGTGGTTCTTGTGATGTCATGTTTTCGCACGGGGGCATCATGTTGTTGCATGGGGACGTTGTGAACATCGTCAAAACTAAAAGTTGACAAACACGAACCTTGTGAAAACGTGGTACTTTACACGCTGTTTGGCTGTTTTGGCGAAGTTTTACCCATGCTAAAACGACAGAAACACGTGGTTCTTGTGATGTTTTAGCACGGGTGCGTCATGTTCTCGCACGGGGGCATCATGTTGTTGCATGGGGACGTTGTGAACATCGTCAAAACAGCCCAAAGTTGACAAACACGAACCTTGCGAAAACGGCTACTTTTACACGCTGTTTGGCTGTTTTGGCGAAGTTCATAACGTACCCATGCTAAAACGACAGAAACACGTGGTTCTTGTGATGTTTTAGCACGGGTGCGTCATGTTCTCGCACGGGGGCATCATGTTGTTGCATGGGGACGTTGTGAACATCGTCAAAACAGCCCAAAGTTGACAAACACGAACCTTGTGAAAACGGGTACTTTACACGCTGTTTGGCTGTTTTGGCGAAGTTCATAACGTACCCATGCTAAAACGAGAGAAACACGTGGTTCTTGTGATGTTTTAGCACGGGTGCGTCATGTTCTCGCACGGGGGGGCATCATGTTGTTGCATGGGGACGTTGTGAACATCGTCAAAACAGCCCAAAGTTGACAAACATGAACCTTGCGAAAACGGCTACTTTACACGCTGTTTGGCTGTTTTGGCGAAGTTCATAACGTACCCATGCTAAAACGAGAGAAACACGTGGTTCTTGTGATGTTTTAGCACGGGTGCGTCACGGGGGCATCATGTCGTTGCATGGGGACGTTGTGAACATCGTCAAAACAGCCCAAAGTTGACAAACATGAACCTTGCGAAAACGGCTACTTTACACGCTGTTTGGCTGTTTTGGCGAAGTTCATAACGTACCCATGCTAAAACGAGAGAAACACGTGGTTCTTGTGATGTTTTAGCACGGGTGCGTCATGTTCTCGCACGGGGGCATCATGTTGTTGCATGGGGACGTTGTGAACATCGTCAAAACAGCCCAAAGTTGACAAACATGAACCTTGCGAAAACGGCTACTTTACACGCTGTTTGGCTGTTTTGGCGAAGTTCATAACGTACCCATGCTAAAACGACAGAAACACGTGGTTCTTGTGATGTTTTAGCACGGGTTGTTCTCGCACGGGGGCATCATGTTGTTGCATGGGGACGTTGTGAACATCGTCAAAACAGCCCAAAGTTGACAAACACGAACCTTGTGAAAACGGGTACTTTACACGCTGTTTGGCTGTTTTGGCGAAGTTCATAACGTACCCATGCTAAAACGACAGAAACACGTGGTTCTTGTGATGTTTTAGCACGGGTGCGTCATGTTCTCGCATTCAAAACAGGGGGGCATCATGTTGTTGCATGGGGACGTTGTGAACATCGTCAAAACAGCCCAAAGTTGACAAACAAACACGAACCTTGTGAAAACGGGTACTTTACACGCTGTTTGGCTGTTTTGGCGAAGTTCATAACGTACCCATGCTAAAACGACAGAAACACGTGGTTCTTGTGATGTTTTAGCACGGGTGCGTCATGTTCTCGCACGGGGGCATCATGTTGTTGCATGGGGACGTTGTGAACATCGTCAAAACAGCCCAAAGTTGACAAACACGAACCTTGTGAAAACGGGTACTTTACACGCTGTTTGGCTGTTTTGGCGAAGTTCATAACGTACCCATGCTAAAACGACAGAAACACGTGGTTCTTGTGATGTTTTAGCACGGGTGCGTCATGTTCTCGCACGGGGGCATCATGTTGTTGCATGGGGACGTTGTGAACATCGTCAAAACAGCCCAATACAACACGAACCTTGTGAAAACGGGTACTTTACACGCTGTTTGGCTGTTTTGGCGAAGTTCATAACGTACCCATGCTAAAACGACAGAAACACGTGGTTCTTGTGATGTTTTAGCACGGGTGCGTCATGTTCTCGCACGGGGGCATCATGTTGTTGCATGGGGACGTTGTGAACATCGTCAAAACAGCCCAAAGTTGACAAACACGAACCTTGTGAAAACGGGTACTTTACACGCTGTTTGGCTGTTTTGGCGAAGTTCATAACGTACCCATGCTAAAACGACAGAAACACGTGGTTCTTGTGATGTTTTAGCACGGGTGCGTCATGTTCTCGCACGGGGGGGGCATCATGTTGTTGCATGGGGACGTTGTGAACATCGTCAAAACAGCCCAAAGTTGACAAACACGAACCTTGTGAAAACGGGTACTTTACACGCTGTTTGGCTGTTTTGGCGAAGTTCATAACGTACCCATGCTAAAACGACAGAAACACGTGGTTCTTGTGATGTTTTAGCACGGGTGCGTCATGTTCTCGCACGGGGGCATCATGTTGTTGCATGGGGACGTTTGTGAACATCGTCAAAACAGCCCAAAGTTGACAAACACGAACCTTGTGAAAACGGGTACTTTACACGCTGTTTGGCTGTTTTGGCGAAGTTCATAACGTACCCATGCTAAAACGACAGAAACACGTGGTTCTTGTGATGTTTTAGCACGGGTGCGTCATGTTCTCGCACGGGGGCATCATGTTGTTGCATGGGGACGTTGTGAACATCGTCAAAACAGCCCAAAGTTGACAAACACGAACCTTGTGAAAACGGGTACTTTACACGCTGTTTGGCTGTTTTGGCGAAGTTCATAACGTACCCATGCTAAAACGACAGAAACACGTGGTTCTTGTGATGTTTTAGCACGGGTGCGTCATGTTCTCGCACGGGGGGCATCATGTTGTTGCATGGGGACGTTGTGAACATCGTCAAAACAGCCCAAAGTTGACAAACACGAACCTTGTGAAAACGGGTACTTTACACGCTGTTTGGCTGTTTTGGCGAAGTTCATAACGTACCCATGCTAAAACGACAGAAACACGTGGTTCTTGTGATGTTTTAGCACGGGTGCGTCATGTTCTCGCACGGGGGCATCATGTTGTTGCATGGGGACGTTGTGAACATCGTCAAAACAGCCCAAAGTTGACAAACACGAACCTTGTGAAAACGGGTACTTTACACGCTGTTTGGCTGTTTTGGCGAAGTTCATAACGTACCCATGCTAAAACGACAGAAACACGTGGTTCTTGTGATGTTTTAGCACGGGTGCGTCATGTTCTCGCACGGGGGCATCATGTTGTTGCATGGGGACGTTGTGAACATCGTCAAAACAGCCCAAAGTTGACAAACACGAACCTTGTGAAAACGGGTACTTTACACGCTTGTTTGGCTGTTTTGGCGAAGTTCATAACGTACCCATGCTAAAACGACAGAAAGACGTGGTTCTTGTGATGTTTTAGCACGGGTGCGTCATGTTCTCGCACGGGGGCATCATGTTGTTGCATGGGGACGTTGTGAACATCGTCAAAACAGCCCAAAGTTGACAAACACGAACCTTGTGAAAACGGGTACTTTACACGCTGTTTGGCTGTTTTGGCGAAGTTCATAACGTACCCATGCTAAAACGACAGAAACACGTGGTTCTTGTGATGTTTTAGCACGGGTGCGTCATGTTCTCGCACGGGGGCATCATGTTGTTGCATGGGGACGTTGTGAACATCGTCAAAACAGCCCAAAGTTGACAAACACGAACCTTGTGAAAACGGCTACTTTTTACACGCTGTTTGGCTGTTTTGGCGAAGTTCATAACGTACCCATGCTAAAACGACAGAAACACGTGGTTCTTGTGATGTTTTAGCACGGGTGCGTCATGTTCTCGCACGGGGGCATCATGTTGTTGCATGGGGACGTTGTGAACATCGTCAAAACAGCCCAAAGTTGACAAACACGAACCTTGTGAAAACGGGTACTTTACACGCTGTTTGGCTGTTTTGGCGAAGTTCATAACGTACCCATGCTAAAACGACAGAAACACGTGGTTCTTGTGATGTTTTAGCACGGGTGCGTCATGTTCTCGCACGGGGGCATCATGTTGTTGCATGGGGACGTTGTGAACATCGTCAAAACAGCCCAAAGTTGACAAACACGAACCTTGTGAAAACGGGTACTTTACACGCTGTTTGGCTGTTTTGGCGAAGTTCATAACGTACCCATGCTAAAACGACAGAAACACGTGGTTCTTGTGATGTTTTAGCACGGGTGCGTCATGTTCTCGCACGGGGGCATCATGTTGTTGCATGGGGACGTTGTGAACATCGTCAAAACAGCCCAAAGTTGACAAACACGAACCTTGTGAAAACGGGTACTTTACACGCTGTTTGGCTGTTTTGGCGAAGTTCATAACGTACCCATGCTAAAACGACAGAAACACGTGGTTCTTGTGATGTTTTAGCACGGGTGCGTCATGTTCTCGCATTGGGGCATCATGTTGTTGCATGGGGACGTGGTGAACATCGTCAAAACAGCCCAAAGTTGACAAACACGAACCTTGTGAAAACGGGTACTTTACACGCTGTTTGGCTGTTTTGGCGAAGTTCATAACGTACCCATGCTAAAACGACAGAAACACGTGGTTCTTGTGATGTTTTAGCACGGGTGCGTCATGTTCTCGCACGGGGGCATCATGTTGTTGCATGGGGACGTTGTGAACATCGTCAAAACAGCCCAAAGTTGACAAACACGAACCTTGTGAAAACGGGTACTTTACACGCTGTTTGGCTGTTTTGGCGAAGTTCATAACGTACCCATGCTAAAACGACAGAAACACGTGGTTCTTGTGATGTTTTAGCACGGGTGCGTCATGTTCTCGCACGGGGGCATCATGTTGTTGCATGGGGACGTTGTGAACATCGTCAAAACAGCCCAAAGTTGACAAACACGAACCTTGTGTGAAAACGGGTACTTTACACGCTGTTTGGCTGTTTTGGCGAAGTTCATAACGTACCCATGCTAAAACGACAGAAACACGTGGTTCTTGTGATGTTTTAGCACGGGTGCGTCATGTTCTCGCACGGGGGCATCATGTTGTTGCATGGGGACGTTGTGAACATCGTCAAAACAGCCCAAAGTTGACAAACACGAACCTTGTGAAAACGGGTACTTTACACGCTGTTTGGCTGTTTTGGCGAAGTTCATAACGTACCCATGCTAAAACGACAGAAACACGTGGTTCTTGTGATGTTTTAGCACGGGTGCGTCATGTTCTCGCACGGGGGCATCATGTTGTTGCATGGGGACGTTGTGAACATCGTCAAAACAGCCCAAAGTTGACAAACACGAACCTTGTGAAAACGGGTACTTTACACGCTGTTTGGCTGTTTTGGCGAAGTTCATAACGTACCCATGCTAAAACGACAGAAACACGTGGTTCTTGTGATGTTTTAGCACGGGTGCGTCATGTTCTCGCACGGGGGCATCATGTTGTTGCATGGGGACGTTGTGAACATCGTCAAAACAGCCCAAAGTTGACAAACACGAACCTTGTGAAAACGGGTACTTTACACGCTGTTTGGCTGTTTTGGCGAAGTTCATAACGTACCCATGCTAAAACGACAGAAACACGTGGTTCTTGTGATGTTTTAGCACGGGTGCGTCATGTCATGTTCTCGCACGGGGGCATCATGTTGTTGCATGGGGACGTTGTGAACATCGTCAAAACAGCCCAAAGTTGACAAACACGAACCTTGTGAAAACGGGTACTTTACACGCTGTTTGGCTGTTTTGGCGAAGTTCATAACGTACCCATGCTAAAACGACAGAAACACGTGGTTCTTGTGATGTTTTAGCACGGGTGCGTCATGTTCTCGCACGGGGCATCATGTTGTTGCATGGGGACGTTGTGAACATCGTCAAAACAGCCCAAAGTTGACAAACACGAACCTTGTGAAAACGGGTTACTTTACACGCTGTTTGGCTGTTTTGGCGAAGTTCATAACGTACCCATGCTAAAACGACAGAAACACGTGGTTCTTGTGATGTTTTAGCACGGGTGCGTCATGTTCTCGCACGGGGGCATCATGTTGTTGCATGGGGACGTTGTGAACATCGTCAAAACAGCCCAAAGTTGACAAACACGAACCTTGTGAAAACGGGTACTTTACACGCTGTTTGGCTGTTTTGGCGAAGTTCATAACGTACCCATGCTAAAACGACAGAAACACGTGGTTCTTGTGATGTTTTAGCACGGGTGCGTCATGTTCTCGCACGGGGGCATCATGTTGTTGCATGGGGACGTTGTGAACATCGTCAAAACAGCCCAAAGTTGACAAACACGAACCTTGTGAAAACGGGTACTTTACACGCTGTTTGGCTGTTTTGGCGAAGTTCATAACGTACCCATGCTAAAACGACAGAAACACGTGGTTCTTGTGATGTTTTAGCACGGGTGCGTCATGTTCTCTCGCACGGGGGCATCATGTTGTTGCATGGGGACGTTGTGAACATCGTCAAAACAGCCCAAAGTTGACAAACACGAACCTTGTGAAAACGGGTACTTTACACGCTGTTTGGCTGTTTTGGCGAAGTTCATAACGTACCCATGCTAAAACGACAGAAACACGTGGTTCTTGTGATGTTTTAGCACGGGTGCGTCATGTTCTCGCACGGGGGCATCATGTTGTTGCATGGGGACGTTGTGAACATCGTCAAAACAGCCCAAAGTTGACAAACACGAACCTTGTGAAAACGGGTACTTTACACGCTGTTTGGCTGTTTTGGCGAAGTTCATAACGTACCCATGCTAAAACGACAGAAACACGTGGTTCTTGTGATGTTTTAGCACGGGTGCGTCATGTTCTCGCACGGGGCATCATGTTGTTGCATGGGGACGTTGTGAACATCGTCAAAACAGCCCAAAGTTGACAAACATGAACCTTGTGAAAACGGGTACTTTACACGCTGTTTGGCTGTTTTGGCGAAGTTCATAACGTACCCATGCTAAAACGACAGAAACACGTGGTTCTTGTGATGTTTTAGCACGGGTGCGTCATGTTCTCGCACGGGGGCATCATGTTGTTGCATGGGGACGTTGTAAACATCGTCAAAACAGCCCAAAGTTGACAAACACGAACCTTGTGAAAACGGGTAATTTACACGCTGTTTGGCTGTTTTGGCGAAGTTCATAACGTACCCATGCTAAAACGACAGAAACACGTGGTTCTTGTGATGTTTTAGCACGGGTGCGTCATGTTCTCGCACGGGGGCATCATGTTGTTGCATGGGGACGTTGTGAACATCGTCAAAACAGCCCAAAGTTGACAAACACGAACCTTGTGAAAACGGGTACTTTACACGCTGTTTGGCTGTTTTGGCGAAGTTCATAACGTACCCATGCTAAAACGACAGAAACACGTGGTTCTTGTGATGTTTTAGCACGGGTGCGTCATGTTCTCGCACGGGGGCATCATGTTGTTGCATGGGGACGTTGTGAACATCGTCAAAACAGCCCAAAAGTTGACAAACATGAACCTTGTGAAAACGGGTACTTTACACGCTGTTTTGGCTGTTTTGGCGAAGTTCATAACGTACCCATGCTAAAACGACAGAACCACGTGGTTCTTGTGATGTTTTAGCACGGGTGCGTCATGATGTTCGATAAAACAGGGGACATCATGTTGTTGCATGGGGACGTTTTGAACATCGTCAAAACAGCCCAAAGTTGACAAACATGAACCTTGTCAAAAACCCTACTGTTTTTACACGCTGTGATGCTGTTTTGCGAGTTCATAACGTACCCATGCTAAAAACGACAGAACCACGCGGTTCTTGTGATGTTTTAGCACGGGTACGTTATGAACATCGCCAAAACAGCCAAACAGCGCATACGTACCTGTTTACACAAGGCTCGTGTTTGTCAATGGGGGCTGTTTTTTGACGATTCACAACGTTTAAAGTGATAGTGCCGTTTGGTTGTTACGGCGAAGTTCTAAGGGATAGTCCAAGCTAGAACACGCCGTTCATAACATAACCATGCATGCTAGAACACGCCGTTTGGCTGTTTCGGCGAAGTTCATAACGTACCCATGCTAGAACACGCCGTTCATAAGAAAACAACCCATGCTAGAACATGCTAGAACACGCCGTTTTGGCTGTTTCGGCGAAGTTAGATAAGGTACCCATGCTAGAACACGCCGTTCATAACGTACCCATGCTAGAACATGCTAGAACACGCCGTTTGCATGGATTTTTCGGCGAAGTTGAAAACGTACCCATAGCTAGAACACGCCGTTCATAACGTACCCATGCTAGAACATGCTAGAACACGCCGTTTGGCTGTTTAGGACGAAGTTCATAACGTACCCATGCTAGAACACGCCGTTGAATAAGGTACCCATGCTAGAACATGCTAGAAGATTTTTTTCCTGTTTCGACGAATTCATAACGTACCCATGATAGAACACGCCGTTCATAACGTACCCATAGATAGAACGATAGATAAGTTTGATCCATCGGATAGGTACCGATAGATAGGTACCGATAGATAGGTACCGATCTATTGGTACCTATCTATAGATAGGTAGCGATAGATGGGTACCTATAGATAGGTACCGATAGATAGGTACCTATCTTCCGGTACCTATAGATAGGTACCGATAGATATGTATCTAGATCGCGATAGATAGGAACATGATAGATAGGTGGCGAAGAAGGTATAAGATAGATAGGTGGCGATAGAACATACCGAAGACATTTCGTAGATCTCTACTGATAGATAGGTACCCGATAGATAGGTACCGATAGATAGGTACCGATAGATAGGATAGATAGATAGATAGATAGCCGGCGATGTTTAGATTCGATAGATAGGTACCCATAGATAGGAAACGATAGATAGGTACCGATAGATAGGTACCGATAGATAGGTACCAAAATAGATAGGTACCGATAGATAGGTACCGATAGATACATAAGCAGTAACGATAGATAGGTACCCCACAGTTTACCGATAGAATCGTATTGGTGTCATTAAAAGATAGGTAAATTATCCGATTTAGGTAAGTAGGTACCGATAGATAGGTACAGGCGATCAGCGATAGTAGCGTAGATAGTTACCCAGATGGGTACCGAAAGATAATAAAATAATCAGGTGTAGATAGGTACCGATAGATAGGTACGATAACCAATAGGTACCCATTTTAATGTATTATATAGATGGTACCGATAGATAGGTACCAGAAAATAGGTACAACAGTGCACGGTAGTGTAATAGGTAGTAGTTAGACGTTCTTGTTTCTTGCACGATAGGTGACGTAAATAGATAACACGCGATAGATAGGTACCACCCAATAAGGTAAATGATATTTAAGTTCATATAAAGCCAAATATAATTTGAAATCATATAAAAGGTAACCATAGATATTTATCAAAGATAGAGGGGGGTTCGGGGGATATATAGGTACCAATAGATAGTTACATCGGATACCGATAGATAGCTGTTAGATCTACCGATGCTAGGGATAGGTGCATATAGAAGTGGAACCGATAAATAGCTACTGATAGCAAAAACCGTACAAGATGGATGGTACCGATCAAAACATTTCCGTGTAGATGTTACAAATGATGGATTTTTGGATAGATAGTGCGATAGATAGTACCGATACATCAAGAAGATAATGGATAGATATTTTTTTCTATATAGAGACGAAAAATGTGGTTCCGATAGATTCAATGTCTAAAGATAGGCATTTTATTTGGGTCCGCTAATAGATAGGTGATCCCGACCTAGATAGGTCACTAATAGATAGGTACCATAATAGGTACCGATAGATAGGAACCGATAGGTAGGTACCGATAGATAGGTAGCGATAGATCGGTACCGAGAGATAGGTATCGATAGATAGGTAGCCAAAGATAGGTACCTATAGATAGGTACTGATAGATAGGTACCGATAGATAGGTACCAGAAGATAGGTACTGAAAGATGGGTACCAATAGATAGTTGCCGTAATATAACCATAATAACCGGTAGATAGGTACCTGTGGATAGGTAGCGATAGACCCAAAGATAGGTACTGATTGATAGGTACCGATAGATAGGTACCAAAAGATCCTGTAGATAGGTAACGGTGGATAGGTAGCGATAGATAGGTACTGATAAATAGGTACTGATAGATGGGTGCCGATATATAGGTACCGATAGATAAGTACTGATAGATAGGTACCAATAGATAGGTACTGGTGGATAGGTAGCGATAAATAGGTACCCAAAGATAGTTACCGATAATTAGGATATATAGGTACTGATAGATAGGTACCGATAGATAGGTACCTATAGATAGGTGGCGAAAGATAGGTGGCAATAGATAGGTAGCGATAGATATGTGCCGATAAATAGGTACCGATACAGAGGTAGCGATAGATAGATTTCGATGGATAGGTGTCGAAAGATAGGTGCCGATAGATAGGTGTAGATATATAGTTGTCGATAGATAGGTGCCAATAAATAGGTACCGATAGATAGGTACCTATAGATAGGTGGCGATAGATAGGTACCGATAGATAGGTAGCGATAGATAGATATCGGAAGATTAGCACTGGTAGATATATACCGGTAGATAGGTAGCGATATATAGGTACTGATAGATAGGTTCCGATAGATAGGTACCGGAACATAGATAGGTACCGATGGATAGAGACTAATAGATAGGTATTGTAATAGGTAAAGGTACATAGTTATCGATAAATAGGTGGCGATAGACAGGTAACGATAGATAGGTGGCGATATATAGGTACAAATAGATAGGTACCGATAGATAGGTACTGGAAGATAGGTACCGGTGTATGTATGCGTAGCGATAGATAGGTACCCATAGATAGGTACCGATAGATAGGTACCCATAGATAGGTACCGATAGATGGGTACCAAAAGATAGGTACCATAATAGGTACCGGAAGATAGGTACAGGTAGATAGGTAACGGTGGATAGATATCGATAGATAGGTACCCAAAGATAGGTACCTATAGATAGGTACCGATAGATAGGTACCGATAGATAGGTACCAGAAGATAGGTACTGAAAGATGGGTACCAATAGATAGGTGCCGTAATAGGTACCGGTAGATAGGTACCTGTGGATAGGTAGCGATAGATAGGTACCCAAAGATAGGTACCGATTGATAGGTACCGATAGATAGGTACCAGAAGATCCTGTAGATAGGTAACGGTGGATAGGTAGCGATAGATAGGTACCGATAAATAGGTACCGATAGATGGGTCCCGATAGATAGGTACCGATAGATGGGTACCGATAGATAGGTACCGATAGATAGTTATCGATAGATAGGTGGCGATATATAGGTACCGATAGATAGGTACCTATAGATAAGTACTGATAGATAGGTACCAATAGATAGGTACTAGTGGATAGGTAGCGATAAATAGGTACCCAAAGATAGTTATCGATAATTAGGATAGATAGGTACTGATAGATAGGTACCGATAGATAGGTACCTATAGATAGGTACCGATATATAGTTACCGATAGATAGGTACCGATAGATAGGTACCGATAGATAGGTGGCGAAAGATAGGTGGCGATAGATAGGTAGCGATAGATAGGTGCCGATAGATAGGTACTGATACAGAGGTAGCGATAGATAGGTGGCGATAGATAGGTGTCGAAAGATAGGTGCCGATAGATAGGTGTCGATAGATAGTTGTCGATAGATAGGTGCTGATAGATAGGTACCGATAGATATGTACCGTAATAGGTACCGATAGATAGTTATCGATAGATAGGTGCCGATAGATAGGTAGATAGATAGGTACCGATAGATAGGTAGCGATAGATAGGTGGCGATAGATAGGTGTCAAAAGAGAGGTGCCGATAGATAGGTGTCGATAGATAGTTGTCGATAGATAGGTGCTGATAAATATGTACCGATAAATAGGTACCTATAGATAGGTGGCGATAGATAGGTACCGATAGATAGGTAGTGATAGATAGGTACCGGAGTACCGAGACAGAGGTAGCTATAGATAGGTGGCGATAGATAGGTGTCGAAAGAGAGGTGTCGATAGATAGTTGTCGATAGATAGGTGCCGATAAATATGTACCGATAGATAGGTACCTATAGATAGGTGGCGATAGATAGGTACCGGTAGATAGGTAGCGATATATAGGTACTGATAGATAGGTACCGATAGATGTTTACCGGAAGATAGGTACCGGTAGATAGGTACCGATAGATAGGTACCGTAATAGGTACCGATAGATAGTTATCGATAGATAGGTGGCGATAGACAGGTAACGATAGATAGGTTGCGATAGATAGGTACCGATAGATAGGTGGCGATAGACAGGTACGGATAGATAGGTAGCTATATATACAGATAGATAGGTACCAATGGATAGGTACCGATAGATAGGTACCGGAAGATAGGTACCGGAAGATAGGTACCTGTGTTACCGAGAAATAGGTACCGAGAGATAGGTACCGAGAGATAGGTACCGATAGATAGGTAGCGATGGATAGGTAGCGATAGATAGGTAGCGATAGATAGGTAGCGATAGATAGGTACCGATAGATAGGTACCGATAGATAGGTAGCGATAGATAGGTACCGAGAGATAGGTACCGATAGATATGAAGCGATAGATAGGTTTCGATAAATAGGTACCGATAGATAGGTACTGATGGATAGATACCGAGAGATAGGTATCGAACGAAAGGTACCGATAGATAGGTACCGATAGATAGTTAGTGATAGATAGGTACCGATACATAGGTACCGAGAGATAGGTAGCGATTGATAGGTAGTGGATAGGTAGCTATAGATAGGTACTGATAGATATGTACCGATAGATAGGTACCGATAGATAGTTAGTGATAGAAAGGTACCGATAGATAGGTACAGAGAGATAAGTAGCGTACTGATTAGATAGGTACTGATAGATAGGTACTGATAAACAGGTACCGATAGATAAGAAGCGATAGATAGGTACCGATAGATAGGTACTGATAGATAACCGACCGATAAATATAGAAAGGAATAGATAGGATACCGATAGATAGGTTACGATAGATAGTTCGAAGATAGGTATCGATAGATAGGTACTGAAAGATAGGTACCGATAAATAAGTACAGATAGATAGGTATCGATACATAGGTAGCGATAGATAGGTAGCGATAGAGAGGTACCGATAGAATGGTACCAATAGATAGGTACTGAGGGATAGGTAGCGATGGATAGGTAGCGATGGATTGGTAGCGATAAATAGGTATCGATAAATAGCTACCGATATCTAGGTACCGATAGATAGTATTACAAAATGTTCTAGGTGCTGCTCGTACCATAATAAATAATAATACAAGTTTAAATAAAGTCAATAGGGTACGAAATATTTATTAAATACAAATTTTCGCTCCATCAGAGCTTCATCAGGTATAGATAAACAAACAATTAAGTGCGTCATACGTGTTACTGGCTAATACGTAAGTCAGCAAACGTATAACGTATAAAGTTAACGTATAACGTAAAACGCTAACGTATAACGTAAAACGCATAAAGTAATCAACCTATAAATAAGAAAAACCAACAATTTAACATCAGAATGAAACAAAGCATTACTACACCATGTAATGCTACAAGATGCCTTACATGTAAATATATTTGTAGTGATACCTTAGTTATAGGACCTAAAAGTTTTTATGAAGTACGCCAGAACTTCAACTGTAAATCTAAGGAACTAATATATTGCCTATCTTGTAAAAAATGTGGAGACTTATATGTAGGTGAAACCGGTAGAGCTCTCTGTGATAGATTTAGGGAACATAGACGAAATATCATAAATAAAAATGAAAACAATGAAATAGCTTTACACTTTAACTCTAATGGACATAGTTTAGAAGATATTCAAATTCAAGGTTTAAAATATTGTAGTTCAACAATTCAAAGAAAGTTAGAAGAAACTAAAATTATAGGTAAACTAGGCTGTGTACTAGGTAGGGGAATGAATACAGACTTTAACTTTGTCAATCTTGTTGATTTTGAGTAAAATAATAATGGTATTGTTTTACTTAATAATTTATTAAACAGATTTTATGAATTATATTATATAGAAGTTATATGATAGTGGTGTGTGATAGTTACAGCTATTTGTTACATTGTTGTTATATAGTAGTTATATGATAGTGGTGTGTGATATTTATAGCCACTTGATACATTGTTGTTTCATAGTTTTATTCCATATATGATGACTTCTTATTATATATATCTACTTATAATCTTACTCGAATAATATTTAAAATTAATGTAATTGATACCCAGCTGGAAAATGTTAATTTTATTATTATTGTAATGCTTTGTTTCATTCTGATGTTAAATTGTTGGTTTTTCTTATTTATAGGTTGATTACTTTATGCGTTTTACGTTATACGTTAGCGTTTTACGTTATACGTTAACTTTATACGTTATATTGCTTGTTTACTATACGATTTTTATAATATTTCTAAATTGGTTATGACTGCCTTATTTGTTTGTTTATCTATAGATGATGGTCTCTGATAGATAGCGAAAATTTGTATTTAATAAATAGCGATAGATAGTTACCAATATTGACTTTATTTAATAGATGTATTATTTATAGATAGGTAGCGATAGATAGCGATAGATAGGTAGCGATAGATAGGTAGCGATAGATAGGTAGCGATAAGAATGTACTAAAAAAGTACCATGCATGTTAAATCGACACTATAACCCTACTAAATTTCATATCAAAGCATGCAGAATCTCACAACAACACTTCACTAGATCTACTCAGTACTATAAAGGAGATACTTAACATCATGGACATACGTTGGACGTAAAAGACATGACATCAGAAAGCTGGTAATTGGGTATCAAGCCGTCATTGAAGCAAGGTTTTTTTAGCCTTGTGGATATGGCGTAGTTGGTATAGGCGTTGGCTCTGTTGGCTAGTCGCTAGCGGCAGTTATTGAGTCGGGGTTTCGATCCCCACCCAGGCCAAGTAGTAAAACTCTGATGGAGCCTACTTGGTTCTGAATGTACTAAAAAGTACCATGCATGTTAAATCGACACTATAACCCTCCATAGTAGTTAGAAACCGTGATGAGTAGCTAGATGGGCTGAAGATAGGTACCAGATGGTACGAATTAACCTACAAATATGGGGAATTACCAAAATAGACAACCCCAAAAGATGGTCGATATAAAAAATAGGGCCCTAAAGAAGGTAATAAAAGGTAATGATAGGGACAAAATTTTTACGAAATTTGGTAGAAGAAGGTGGTTTGTTGGTAAAGGGGAGATGGCCCAAAGGATGGGACGATAGATGGCGATAGATAGGGAGGATGGATAGGTGGGGATTAAATAAAATAGGTACCGATGGGGTAGGTACCGATAG
>JAGTTF010000416.1:0-14867 GCA_019095985.1 Streblospio benedicti
GAAAAGCGTCATTTCGAAGGTCAAATATGAATGACCACATGTTATAGAGTTGGTAAAATGCGTATTTTGAGCGCGCATCGTGACCAATGAAGGAGCGTCTGTCCGGATTTTTTATCCTTTTTTAAATCAAAGGGCTTTGCTCTATTGTCTGATTAGACCTTATCCGAATGACCACATTACCGGGAAAAAGCAGCATCTTGAAGGTCAAAGATGACCAACGCCACATGTAAAAGAGTGGGTAAAATGCCTAACTTTGAGCTCATTGTGACTAATGAAGGAGTGTCCGTCCAGATATTTTTTCGTTTTAAATCAAAGGGCTTTGCTCAAATGAACAGATTAGGCCTCACCACAACGACCCCATTAAGGGCTTAAAAAAGCGGCATCTTGAAGGTCAAAGATGAATGACCAAACCGACATGTAATAGAGTGGGTGAAATGCTTACCTTTGAGCACACCAATTAACAAGCGTCTGTCCGATTTATTTTCTTTTTTAAATTGAAGGGCTTGCTCTAAAAAACAGATTAGGCCTTATGAACGATCCCATTACCGCCAAAAGGGGGGCATCCTGAACGTCAAAGATGACCTACTACACAAGTAATAAATTGGATAAAA
Source organism: Streblospio benedicti (assembly GCA_019095985.1). Classification (NCBI taxonomy): domain Eukaryota; kingdom Metazoa; phylum Annelida; class Polychaeta; order Spionida; family Spionidae; genus Streblospio; species Streblospio benedicti. The sequence goes on from JAGTTF010000416.1 coordinate 612, forward strand.
ACGCCAGTATCTTTGAGTGCATCGTGACCAATGAAGGAGTGTCTGTCCGGATTTTTTCTTTTTTAAATCAAAGGGCATGCTGTAAAGAACAGATTAGGCCTTATTGGAACGACCCCATTACTGGCAAAAAGCGGCATTTTTGAATTTCATATATGACCAATCCTACATTAAATAGAGTGTGTAAAATGCGTATATTTGAGTGGATCGTGACCAATGAAGGAGCGTCTGTCCGATTTTTTTATCCTTTTTAAATCAAAGGGCTTGATCTAACGATCAGATTAAACCTCATCAGAATGATCCCATTACTGGCAAAAAGTGGCATCTCTGAAGGTCAAAGATAAGCCTTATCGCAACAAACCCATTACCGGCAAAAGCGGCATCTTGAAGGTCAAAGATGAATGACCAAACCCATATGTAATAGAGATGGTAAAATGCGTATCTTTGAGGGCATCGTGACCAATGAAGGCGCTTCTGTCCGGATTTTTTTCTTTTTGTAAATCAAAGGCCTTGCTCTAAAGAACAGATTAGATCTTATTGGAACGACCCCATTACTGGCAAAAGCGGCATCTTGAAGGTCAAAGATGACCAACGCCACAAATAATAGAGTGGGTAAAATGCCTATTTTTGAGCACATCGTGAGTAATGAAGGAGCGTCCGTCCGATTTTTTTTGTTTTTAAAATTGAAGGGCTTACTCGAAGGAACAGATTAGGCCCTATCACAACGACCCCATTACCAGCAAAAAAGCGGCATCTTGAAGATCAAAGATGAATGACCAAAACCCAAATGTAATAGAGTGGGGAAAATGTGTACTTTTGAGCGCATCAAGACCATTGAAAGAGCGTCTGTCCGGATTTGTTTTCTTTTTAAATTGAAGGGCTTGCTCTAAATAACAGATAAGGCCTTATCGAACGAGCCCATTACTGGCAAAAAGCGGCATTCTTGAAGGTCAAAATGACAAAGGCCACATGTAATAGAGTGGGTAAAATGCCTATCTTTGAGCGCATTGTGACCAATGAAGAAGTGTCTGTCCAGATTTTTTTTTTTTTAATCAAAAGGGCTTCCTCTAAAGAACAGATTAGGCCTTATTGGAACGACCCCATTACTGGCAAAAAGTGGCATCTTGAAGGTCAAATATGGCCAACCCTACATGAAAAAGAGTGGGTAAAATTCCTATCTTTGAGCGCATCTTGACTAATGAAGGAGTGTCTGTCCGGATTTTTTTTTTCTTTTTAAATTGAACTGCTTTCTCTAAAGAACAAATTAGGTCTTATCGCAACTTGAAGGTCAAAAGATGAATGACCAAACCCATATGTAATAGAGTTTGTAAAATGCGTATTTTGAGCGCATTGTGACCAATGAAGGAGCGTCTGTCCAGATTTTTTTATCCTTTTAAATCAAAGGGCTTGATCTAACGATCAGATTAAACCTCATCAGAACGATCCCATTACTGGCAAAAAGTGGCATCTTGAAGGTCAAAGATAAGCCTTATCGCAACGAACCCATTACTGCAAAAAAAGCGGCATCTTGAAGGTCAAAGATGAATGACCAAACCCATATGTAATAGAGTTGGTAAAATGCGTATCTCTTTGAGGGCATCGTGACCAATGAAGGCGCTTCTGTCTGGATTTTTTTTTTTTTTTAAATCAAAGGCCTTGCTCTAAAGAACAGATTAGTTCTTATTGGAACGACTAATAAACTGGAACTAATAACTGGAACTCTAATAAACAGATTAGGCAAAACGACCCCATTACCGGCAAAAAGCGGCATTTTGAAGGTCAAAAGATGACCAACGCCACAAATAATAGAGTGGGTAAAATGCCTATTTTGAGCACATCGTGAGTAATGAAGGATCTTTTTTTTTCTTTTTTTAAAATTGAAGGGCTTACTCAAAGGAACAGATTAGGCCCCTTATCACAACGACCCCATTACCAGCAAAAAGCGGCATCTTGAAGATCAAAGATGAATGACCAAACCCAAATGTAATAGAGTGGGTAAAATGTGTATCTTTTGAGCGCATCAAGACCAATGAAAGAGCGTCTGTCCGGATTTTTTTTTCTTTTTAAATTGAAGGGCTTGCTATAAAGAACAGATTAGGCCTTATCCGGACAACCCCATTACCGGCGAAAAGCAGCATCCTGAAGGTCAAAGATGACCTACTACACGAGTAATAGAGTGGGTAAAATGCTTATCTTTGAGCTCATTGGGACTAATGAAGGAGCGTCTGTCCAGATTTTTTTTCTTTTTTAAATCAAAGGCCTTGCTCTAATGAACAGATTAGGTTTTACCATAACAACCCCATTAAGGCAAAAAAGCGGCATCTTGAAGGTCAAAGATGAATGACCAAACCCACATGTAATAGAGTGGAAAATATGCGTACATTTGAGAGCATCAAGACCAATTAAGGAGCGTCTGTCCGATTTTTTTCTTTTTAAATTGAAGGGCTTGATCTAAAAAACAGATTAGGTCTTATCAGAACGACCCCATTACCGCCAAAATACGGCATCCTTAAGGTCAAAGATGACCTACTACACGTGTAATAGAGTGGGTAAAAAGCAGCGTATCTTTGAGTGCATCGTGACCAATGAAGGAGCTTCTGTCCGGATTTTTTTTTTTTCAAATCGAAAGGGCTTGCTCTAAAGAACAGATTCGGCCCTATTGGAACGACCCCATTACTGGCAAAAAGCGGCATCTTGAAGGTCAAATATGACCAACCCTACATTAAATAGAGTGGGTAAAATGCTTCTAATATCTTTAAGCGCATCGTAACTAATGAAGGAGTGTCTGTCCGGATTTTTTTTGCATTTTAAATCAAAGGGGCTTGCCATAAGGAACAGATTAGGCCCTCGCAACGACCCTTTTACTGTTGAAAAGGGGCATCTTGAAGGTCAAAATGAATGACCAAACCCACATGTTATAGAGTTGGTAAAATGCGTATCTTTGAACGCATCGTGACAAATGAAGGAGCATCTGTTCGGATTTTTTAATCCTTTTAAATCAAAGGGGCTTGCTCTAACAGTGGATTAAATCTTATTGGAACGATCCCATTACCGGCAAAAAAGCAGCATCTTGAAGAATGACCTACCCACGTGTAATATAGTGGGTAAATTGATATCTTTGAGCGCATCAAGACCAATGAAGAAGCGTCTTTCGGTTTTTTTTTCTTTTTCAAATCAAAGGGCTTGCTCTAAAGAACAGATTAGGCCTTATTGGAACGACCCCATTACCGGCAAAAAGCGGCATCTTGAAAGTCAAAAATGACCAACACCACATGAAATAGAGTTGGTAAAATGCCAATCTTTGAGCGCATCCCGACTAATGAAGGAGCGTCTGTTTTTTTTTTTTATTTTTTTAAATCAAAAAGGGCTTGCTCTTATGGTCAGATTAGACATTATCGAACGACCCCATTACCGGCATTTTGAAGGTCAAAGATGACCAACACCACATGTAATAGAGTGGGTAAAATGCCTATCTTTGAGCGCATCATGAATAATGAAGGAGCGTCTGTCAGGATTTTTTTTCATTTTAAATCAAAGGGCTTGCTCTAATAAACAGATTAGGCCTTACCGCAACGACCCCATTAAGGGCAAAAGCGGCATCTTGAAGGTCAAAGATGAATGACCAAACCCACATGGAATAGAGGTGTTAAAACGCATATATTTGAGCGCATCAAGACCAATTAAGGAGCTTCTGTCCGGATATTTTTTTCTTTTTAAATCAAAAGGCTTGCTCTAAAGAACAGATTAGGCCTTATTGGAATGACCCTTTACCGGCTACAAAAGCGGCATCTTGAAGGTCAAAGATGACCAATGCCACATGTAAAAGAGTGGGTAAAATGCCTATCTTTGAGCGCATCATGACTAATGAAGAAGCATCTGAGGAGCATCTGTCGGATTTTTTTATTTTTAAATTGAAGGGCTTGCTCTAATGGTAGAGATTAGGCCTTATTGGAACGACCCCATTACCGGCTTAAAAAAGCGGCATCTTGAAGGTCAAAATGAATGACCAAACTCACATGTAATAGAGTTGGTAAAATGCATACATTTAAGGGCATCTTGACCACTGAAGTAGCGTCTGTCCCCGATTTTTTATCCTTTTTAAATCAAAAGGGCTTGCTCTAAAAACGGATTAGGCCTCATCGAACGATTCCATTACCGGCAAAAGTGGCATCTTGAAGGTCAAATATGACCTACAACACATGTAATAGAGTGGGTAAAATGCATATCTTTGAGCGCATTGTGAGCAATGAAGGAGCGTCTGTCGGATTTTTTATTATCTTTTTGAAATTGAAGGGCTTGCTCTAAAAAACAGATTAGGCCTTATTGAAACGACCCCATTACCAGCGAAAAGTGGCATCTTGAAGGTCAAATATGACCAACCCCACATGAAATAGAGTGGGTAAAAATGCCGATCTTTGGCGCATTGTGACTAATGAAGGAGCGTCTGTCCAGATATTTTTTTTCTTTTAAATCGAAGGGCTTGCTCTAAGGAACAGATAAGCCTTATCACAACGACCCCATTACTGGCAAAAGCGGCATCTTGAAGGTCAAAAAAGAATGACCAAACCCATGTGTAATAGAGTTGGTAAAATGCGTATCTTTGAGCGCATCGTGACTAATGAAGGAGCCGTCTGTCCGATTTTTTTATTTTTAAATCGAAGGGCTTGCTCTATTGATCAGATTAAACCTCATCAGAACAACCCCATTACTGGCAAAAGCGGCATCTTGAAGGTCAAAGATGACTTACCCACATGTAATAGAGTGGGTAAAATGCGTATCTTTGAGCGCATCGTGACCAATGAAAGGAGCATCTGTCCCGATTTTTTTTTTTTTTTTAAATCAAAGGGCTTCCCTCTAACGGTCAGATTAAATCTCATCGAACGATTCCATTACAGGCAAAAAGCGACATCTTGAAGGTCAAAGATGACCAATGCCATATGTAATAGAGTGGTTAAAATGCCTATCTTTGAGCGCATGATGACTAATGAAGGAGCATCTGTCCGATTTTTTTTTTTTTTTTTCTTTTTAAATTGAAGGGCTTACGCGAAGAAACAGATTAGGCTCTATCACAACGAACCCAATTACCAGCTAAAAGCGGCATCTTGAAGGTCAAAGATAAATGACCAAACCCAAATGTAATAGAGTGGGTAAAATGTGTGTTTTCGAGCACATCAAGACCAATGAAGGAGCGTCTGTCCGGATTTTTTCTTTTTAAATTGAAGGGCTTGCTATAATAAATAGATTAGGCCTTATTGGGATGACCCCATTACTGGCAAAAAAGCAGCATCCTTGAAGGTCAAATATGACCTACGACACGTGTAAGTGGGTATAACGATATCTTTGAGCGCATCGTGACAAAATGAAGGAGAGTCTGTCTGGATTTTTTCTTTGTAAATCAAAGGGCTTGCTCTAAAAACATATTATTCTTATCGGAACGACCCCATTACCGGCAAAAGGGGAATCTTGAAGGTCACAGAACATCTACTACACATGTAATAGAGTGGGTGAAACGCATATATTTGAGCACATCTCGACCAATGAAGGGAGCGTCTGTTCGGATTTTTCTTCTTTTTAAATCAAAGGGCTTGCTCTAAAGAACAGATTAGGGCTTATCGCAACGACCCCTTTACCAGTGAAAGCAGCATCTTGAAGGTCAAAGATGACCAACCCCACATGAAATAGAGTCGGTAAAATGCCTATGTTTGAGCACATCGTGACTAATGAAGGAGCGTCTGTCCGATTTTTTTCTTTTTAAATCGAGGGGTTAATTGAAGGAACAGATTAGGCCTTATCACAACGACCCCATTACCCGCAAAAGCGGCATCTTGAAGGTCAAATTGACCAGCCCCACATGAAATAGAGTGGGTAGAACGCGTATCTTTGAGCGCATCGTGACCAATGAAGGAGAGGGTGTTCGATTTTTTTATCCTTTTAAAAAATGAAGGGGTTGGTCTACCGGTCGGATTAAACCTTATCAGAAGGATCCCATTACCGGTGAAATGTGGCATCTTGAAGGTCAAAGATGACCTACTACATGTGTAATATAGTGGGTAAAAACACGTATCTTTTGAGGGCATTGTGACCAATGAAGGGAGCGTCTGTTCGGATTTTTTTTCTTTTTAATTCAAAGTGCATTCTCAAAGGAACAGATTAGGGCAACGACCCCATTACCGCAAAAAAGCGGCATCTTGAAGGTCAAATATGAATGACCAAACCCACATGTAATAGAGTTGGTAAAATGCGTATATTTTAGTGCATCGTGACCAATGAAGGAGCGTCTGTCCGATTTTTTCTTTTTTAAATCAAAGTGGCTCGCTCGGAAAGAACAGATTAGGTGCTATTAGAATGACCCAATTAATGGTGAAAAGCGGCAACTTGAAGGTCAAAGATGACCTACTACACGTGTATTAGGGCGGGTAAAAACGCGTATCTTTAGGCGCATCATGACCAAGGAAGGAGCTTCTGTACGGATTTTTTGTTTCTTTTTTAAATCAAATGGCTTGCTCTAAAGAACAGATTACGCCTTTATCAGATCAACCCCATTACCAGCAAAAGTGGTATCTTGATGATCAAATATGACTAACCCCACATGAAATACCATGGGTAAAACGCCTATATTTGAGCGCATTGGGGACCAATGAAGGAGTTGTCTGTCCGGATCTTTTAACCTTTTTAAGTTGAAGGGCTTCCTCTAAGGAACATATTAAACCTTTTCTGAACGATCCCATTACAGGCAAAAGCGGCATCTTGAAGGTCAAAAATTGACCTAGTACACGTCTAATAGAGTGGGTAAAACTCGTATCTTTGAGCGCATCTTGACCAATGAAGGAGCGTCTGTCCGGATTTTTTTTTTTTAAATCAAAGGGCTTGCTCTAAAGAACAGATTAGGCCTTATAAAACGACCTCAGTCTGCATATTTGCAAACTATAAATTGTACTTTTATATTTCACTGCTAATATGATACTTTATACTGTGTACTGTATTCTATGTTTTTATTGTATATATTGCGATAGCCATCTTGGAAGTTGTAGTTTTTAATAAACTTGTTCTTGAAGCAACGTATATGTCAACATCTGTAGCCATAAAATATTACATGGTGTCAGAGGGTAACAAAGAACCCTGTGAATTAAATAAGATTGGAAAAGAATTCAATTATATATTAAATGGCTCCTCCAGATGAAATAAAGCAACCGACAATGGTGAGTCTCCAAGGAATTCCAACACCTACTATTGACTGGTCATGTACATGTATTGATGAATCTTATGAAAACTTCAAGGAAACATGTGAATTGATTTTCGAAGGACCCCTCTCTGGTCTGGAAGAAAAAAAGAAAGGTAAACTATCTCAAGCTATGGTGTGGGAATGAGGGCAGAGCACTCATCAAAACATGGGAATTGTCCCAAGCGGACAGTCTCAAACTAGATATATACTGGAAAAAGTTCAAAGAATATGTTAAGCCCAAAAGTAATTTCCGGGTGGCTCGTTTCAAACTACGTGCATGCAAGCAAGAAGAAGGAGAAGCTATTGATGCTTTTTGTCAAAAGACTCGGATGATTCTTGCAGAATGCAAATACCCAGCAGACCAGCACAATGATCACCTGATTGATGCTATCATCTTTGGCGTGCAATCCGATAGAATCCAAACTAAATTACTTCCAAAAGATGAGACTCTTACAGTTGATGAAGCTATTAAAATAGCAAGAACTGAAGAAGCAACATTGCAACAATTTGAGGAATTGAGAGGTAATCTAAAGAAGGTAGAAGTCGTGCACCGCGCAAAATCACGACATAACCGTGACAAGCCATGCGCCACACAAAAACCTGCAAAAGACATATCCATACAGCAAAGTTGTGGACGGTGTGGTTTACAACACACACCAACTGAATCCTGTCCTGCCAAAGGCTCTAGGTGCTCTTCATGTCACAAAATCGGACATTGGCGCAAATGTTGCCGATCAGTGGCAAGGCCAAAAACATTAAGAGAACCTGAAGACCAACAGAAATCACAAAACGTACACACCATGGAAGCTGACAATGAAAGTGACAGTTCTGGAGAATATGCAATGTACACCTTATCAATAAATAGCTTATCCTCGACCAAAGAGGCATTACTGAATGTAAAATTCTGCACAGCTGACTGCTCTCGAGAACTCCGTTGCAAAATCGATACAGGTGCAGAAGCAAATATTCTCCCACTACATGCTGCAAAGACCATAATGAGTGACGTACAAAATGCATTAACACCTTCTTCTGTAATAATCACAGCGTTTGGAGGCACACGAGGGCCACAACTGGGCACCACAAGATGTACTATAGAAAAAGATAACAAGAAGATAGATGCAGACTTCTTTGTTACAGACACACCGGGACCAGTTATACTGGGTCTTGAGACTTCAGCATCTATGGGAATCGTTAGCTTTAACTATGAAATAAAGAAAGCACCAGTCGGTGATGTCAAATTAAGAAACAAAATTATGAAAAAATACGCAGATGTGTTTGATGGAATTGGATGTTTTAAAACTGAATGCAAAATAGTGCTTGATGACCGTGTACAGCCAGTAATCCATTCTCCACGCAGAGTGCCGATTGCCTTGAAAAAAGCACTTAAGGAAGAACTGGACAACCTCTGCCAACAAGGCATATTAAGCCCTGTGACTTACCCCACAAATTGGGTAAATTCATGTGTATGTGTGAGCAAACCTAATGGAAAGATACGGTTATGCCTAGACCCCAAGGACCTCAATGTGGCAATCAGAAGACCTCACTATGTCACTCCGACCCTCGATGATGTACTAGCAAAGATGAGTGGCGCTCAATACTTTAGTATCCTAGATGCTCGTTCTGGATACTGGAATATCAAACTGGATGATGAAAGTGCTGACCTGACAACTTTCAACACATCATTTGGTCGATACCGATTCAACCGAATGCCCATGGGAATTACGTGTGCACAAGACGAATTCCAAAGACTCATTGACATGACTTTTGGTGACATACCGAACTGTGTCGGCATTGCAGACGATCTGGTGGTATTTGGTCAGACTGAGGCAGAACATGACGCTGCCCTACACAGTGTGCTGCAGCGGGCACGAGAGAAGGGACCGAAATTTAACGAGGACAAAATGATTCTAAAAATGTCAGAGATTCCCTTCTTCGGGCACTTAATCGGACGAAATGGGTTACGGCCAGATCCAAAGAAAGTTGAAGCCATTCAGAACATGCAGCCAGACAACTTGCAAGCCATGCAAACATTCCTAGGTATGGTTAATTATCTACATAGATTCTCACCAAACATCGCTTCAGTGACAGCACCTTTACGCGATCTCTGTCGCAAGGACCATGAATTTGTGATTGGACCAGAACATGTCAAAGCTATTCAGGAAACTAAGGATGAAATCACAGTTGACAAGAATCTACCATTCTATAATCACAAAGAGCCTCTCACACTGCAAGTTGATGCTTCTCTTAGCGGATTGGGTGCAGCTCTCATCCAGAAGAATGGCCCAATAGCTTTCGCAAGCAAAGCCCTAGCTGGAGCTGAAACAAGATACTCTAACATAGAACGTGAGATGCTAGGAATCGTGTGGGGACTGGAGAAATTTCACCACTATGTCTATGGGCGACATGTAACCATAGAGACTGACCATAAGCCTCTCGAGAGCATAGCAAAGAAAAATCTTGTTAATGTTCCACCACGGCTCACACGGATGCTACTTCGTATACAAAAATACAATACAACTATTGTGTACAAGCCTGGCAAAGACATTCCATTAGCAGATGCTCTGTCCAGGATATCACCTCTTGATAAAGATGAAGTCACTGACATCAACCTCACAGTACATGAGTTAGAGGCATCACTTAATGCTACTCATGCTCGCCTTAAAGACCTCCGCATGAGAATAGATCAGGATCCAGAACTGCATCTGCTTCGAGAGACCATCTCTACCGGTTGGCCTGAATCCCGCTCTGAATGCCCATCAATATTAGAATCGTACTGGAATTACAGAGATGAATTAGCTGTAGAAGATGGCCTGCTACTAAAAGGGACACGACTGATTATCCCTAAGACCATGCAACAGGAAATACTTCAACAACTTCATTATGGTCACCTAGGAATGGAAAAATGTAAACTGAGAGCCAGGTCTGCAGTTTTCTGGCATGGAATTAACAAGCATATTGAGGACTTTGTTTCAACATGCAGTACCTGTCAGAAATATCGGCCTTCCCAATCTAAGGAGAAGTTCATTCCTCATGAGGTGCCACCATGTGCTTGGCATACTATTGCCACAGATCTCTTCACTTGGGGACAAAAATCGTATTTACTTGTAGCAGATCCATACTCACGTTTTCCTGTGGTACGTCTCCTCCACAGCACTACATCTTCAGTCGTGATTGCACACTTGAAAGCAATATTTGAAGAGTACGGAATTCCATCAGAGGTCCACTCGGACAATGGTCCACAGTACATTTCAAGTGATTTCCGTAAGTTTAGTGTAAAATATGGATTTGTTCACGTGACATCATCACCACGGTATGCTCAATCTAATGGATTCATTGAACGAATGGTACAGACTGTCGAAGGTATTTTTGACAAAGCTAAAGAATGTGGTGAAGATCCACACCTGTCACTGCTAAACTACCGTGCCACTCCGCTTGATGGGAAGACACCATCCCCAGCTGAACTTATCTTCAACAGACCAATAAGAACCACTCTGATGAGCAAACCCAAAGTTCCATCACCTGAAACCAGAGAACAATTCTTAAGAAGAAAGGAGATCATGGTTGACAAGGGACCAACCAAACAACTTCCGCCACTAACTGTTGACCAATCAGTCAGAGTACAAGACCCTATCTCCAAAAGATGGACACCAGGTCAAGTTACAGAAGTACTTCCAGAACCTCGGTCGTACAAAGTTAACACCAGCACAGGCCCCTTGCGTCGGAACCGTAGACACATAAGGGCCACAGATGAAAAGTTTGGAAGACTGGATATGGATCCACCCATTGAAGACATAACTGAAGATGACATTCCTGACTCAACTACGCAACAACAGATTCAGCCACCGCATACAACACCACAAAGAGCCACAGATCCAGTAGCTCTACGTAGATCTCAAAGGACGATCAATCCGCCTGAAAGACTGTCTTATAAGGTTAAGGGCAACAATACCATTTGATCTTAAAAAGCTTTGATAACAGAAAGCGTTTCTCTCACTTTAGTTAAACAAAGGGAGATGTTGTAGTCTGCATATTTGCAAACTATAAATTGTACTTTTATATTTCACTGCTAATATGATACTTTATACTGTGTACTGTATTCTATGTTTTTATTGTATATATTGCGATAGCCATCTTGGAAGTTGTAGTCTTTAATAAACTTGTTCTTGAAGCAACGTATATGTCAACATCTGATGTAATAGAGTGGGTAAAATGCCTATCTTTGAGTGCATCCGGACTAATGAAGGAGCATCTGTCCGATTTTTTCTTTTTGAAATGAAGGGTTTGCTCTAAGGAACAGATTAGGCCTTATAGCAACGACCCCATTACCGCTTAAAAGCGGCATCTTGAAGGTCAAAGATGAATGACCAAACCCAAATGTAATAGAGTTGTTAAAATGAGTACATTTGAGCGCAACAAGACCAATGAAGGAGCGTCATTCCGGATTTTTTCTTTTTAAATTGAAGGGCTTGCTCTAAAGAACAGATTAGGCCTGGTCGCAACGACCCCATCGGGGCGAAAAGTGGCATTTTGTAGGTCAAAAATGAATGAGCAAACCCACATGTAATAGAGTGGGTAAAATGGGTACCTTTGAGCGCATCAAGACCTATGAAGGAGGCGTCTGTCTTTTTTTCTTTTTAAATAGAAGGGCTTGCTCTGCAGAACAGATTAGGCCTTATAGCAAAGACCCCATTACTGGCGAAAAGTGGCATCTTGAAGGTCAAAGATGAATGACCAAAACCACATGTAATAGAGTTGACAAAATGCGACTGTCCCCATTACTGGCAAAAAAGCGGCATCTTGAAGGTCAAAGATGGTCTACTACACTTATATAAGAGTGGGTAAAATGCGTATCTTCGAACAGTCAGATTGAACCTTACCTGAGCGACCCCATTACCGGCAAAAAGCGGTAACTTGAAGGTCAAAAATGACCTACTACGTGTAATAGAGTGGGTAAAATTCGTATCTTTGAGCGCATCATGACCAATGAAGGAGCGTCTGTCTGGATTTTTTTTATCCTTTGAAATTGACGGGGTTTCTCTAACGGTCAGATTAAACCTTATCTGAACGATCTCATTATTGGCGAAAAGCGGCATCTTGAAGGTCAAAGATGACCTACTACACGTGTAATAGAGTGGGAAAAACGCGTATATGTGAACGCATCGTGACCAAAGAAGGAGGCGTCTGTCCGATTTTTTCTTTTTAAATCAAAGGGCTTGATCTAAGGAACAGATTAGACCTTATTGCATCGACCCCATTATCGGTGAAAGCGGCATCTTGAAGGTCAAAAAGATGAACTACTACACTTATATATGAGTGGGTAAAATGCGTATCTTTGAGCGCATCGTGACCAATGGAGGAGCGTCTGTCCTGATTTTTTTTTCTTTTTAAATCAAAGGGCTTGTTCTAAGGAACATGTTAGGCCTTATCAAAAAACCCCATTACCGTAGAAAAGCACCATCTTCAGGGTCAAAGATGAATGACTAAACCCACATGTAATAGAGCTGGTAAAATGCGTATTTTTGAGCGCATCATGACCAATGAAGGAGCGTCGGTCAGAATTTTTTATCCTTTTAAATCAAAAAGGCTTGCTCTAAGGGCCAGATTAAATCTTATCTGAACAATCCCATTACCGGCAAAAAAAGCGGCATCTAGAAGGTCAAATATTTAATAGAGTGGGTAAAACGGGTATGTTTGAGCGCATCGTGACCAATGAAGGAGCTTCTGTCCAGGTTTTTTCTTCTATATAAATCAATGGGCTGGCTCTAAAGAACAGATTAGGCTTTATCAGAACGACCCCATTATCGAAAAGCGGCATCTTGAAGGTAAAAAATGACCAACCCCACATGAAATAGAGGTTGTAAAATGCCTATCTTTGAGCGCATCGTGACTAATGAAGGAGCATCTGTCCGGATTTTTTTTTTTTTAAATCAAATGGCTTGCTCTACGGAACAGATTAGGCCTTATCGCAACGACCCCATTACTGGCAAAAAGTGGCATCTTGAAGGTCAAACATGACCTACTACACATGTAATAGAGTGTGTAAAAACGCCTTTTATTTGAGCACATCGTCACCAATAAAGGAGCGTCTGTCCAGATTTTTATCCTTTTTATCCTTTTAAATTGAAGGGCTTGATCGAACAGTCAGATTGAACCTTATCTGAACGACCCCATTACCGGCAAAAAAGCGGCAACTTGAAGGTCAAAGATGACCTTCTACACGTGTAATAGAGTGGGTAAAATTCGTATCTTTGAGCGCATCATGACCAATGAAGGAGCGTCTGTCTGGATTTTTTTATCCTTTGGAATCGAAGGGGTTTCTTAAATGGTCGGATTAAACCTTATCTGAGCGATCTCATTACGGCGAAAAGCGGCATCTTGAAGGTCAAAGATGACCTACTACACGTGTAATAGAGTGGAAAAAACGGCGTATATTTGAGCGCATCGTGACCTAAAGAAGGAGCATCTGTCCAGATTTTTTTCTTTTTAAATCAAAGGGCTTGCTCTAAGGAACAGATTAGACCTTATTGCATCGACCCCATTATCGGTCGGTGGCGGCATCTTGAAGGTCAAAAGATGACCTAGTACACGTGTAATAGAGTGGGTAAAACGCGTATCTTTGAGCGCATGGTGACCAATGAAGAAGTGTCTGTCTGGATTTTTTTTCTTTTTTAAATGAAAGGGCTTGCTCTGAAGAACAGATTAGGCCTTATCGGCACGACCCATTACCAGTGGCGGCATCTTGAGCGTTAACGATGACCAACCCACATGAAATAGAGTGGTAAAATGCATATCTATGATCGCATCGTGACCAATGAAAGAGTGTCTGTCCGGAGTTTTTTAAATGCGTTGGAACAACCATATTACAGTTGGTAAAATTTCGGAGCGACCCCATTACGGCGAAAAAAGCGGCATCTTGAAGGTAAAAATAATGAACAACCCCACATGAAATAGAGTTTGTAAAATGCCTATTTTTGAGCGCATTGTGACTAAAGAAGTAGCATCTGTCCAGATTTTTTCTTTTAAATCAAAGGGCTTGC
>JAGTTF010000417.1:0-15725 GCA_019095985.1 Streblospio benedicti
TTTTCTTTCTCTTCAGAATAGATTCTTTTGATCCATTTTTGTGTGTATATTTTTTTCGTAGTTTACCTAATGTGTCTTCGAAGTTTTCCAGTCTGTGATGACTGCATCTAGGATATTATTGAGTTTGTCAATCAAACTATCAATATTCCACAGCATTTTAAATCTTGATGCGTCAGTTTGTGGTTGGAACAGGAGGTAGAATAAAATACTTTGCATGTTTACCCTCTTGATTAGGTTTCTTGAATAGCAAACGTCTTTCAAAGTAATGCTGACTTGCCATCTCAGAATACGCTGATTTCTGAAATAATCAGAAAATTTTGTCTGTAGCCTTGTGTAGCATGGATATAAACGAGGAAATAAGTCATTACTGAAGATGTGCTTTTCTGTCGATGGTTTTGTGTAAATTAGCCGTTGTAGTTTTCTAAAAGTAACAGTAGACTTCAACTATTTAACCCTCTCGACGCCCAGGCGTAAATTTACTATGATACACCCTCAGTGCCAGACACGCAGGTGACGTGTTATTCACAGTGGGGGCTTCAATTGTTATAGTCGAAATATGATCCTTTGTAGCTCTTATGTTTTTCATCAGAACATTTTCACATTTACACTACACATTCAGGAGACGGTCTAGTTTCTTATTTTCACCATTATAAATAAAGATATATACAGTATCAAGTAACATTTTGACAATTTCGAGTAATCGTCCATTCATTTGACAGCTTGCGTGGTTGATTTTAAATGTCGTAGTATCAGTAGAAATTTTAAGTGCAGCGACTTTTTATCCAGGATAGACACAAAAAACACCATAAACCATCCCTATTTCATAATAATATATTTTACTTACAATAATACGCACCAAAAACGTGTTCAAACTTGATTTCTTTATATTCGTGGGTCTTTGACAGGGATCATTCTATCACCCGACAAAGACATCATCCCATTTGATAGAAATATTCGATATCCAACGCTCCACACTTATTTGGTAGTTTGCCAAACGCTTTATTTGTGATCCGGAATCCAAGATACAATAAGATGAGGCGTAGATGACTTAATAATATGATAATTCTTCTTCAAAAATTTCTATTTGGTCACAATTACCGATTTCCGGGATATTAGACTAATCAGTTTTGCGCAGCGCCTCCTGCTGCGCGGCGCTGCAATAGATTTGTAAGAGCGCTCTTGATAAAGGCTTATTGCATCATTTAGCACTTGTCCAAATTGTTATGCTGGCGATTGAACCTAAGAAAACCGCTTTCAAGGCTGAAAATTCAATGTTTGATATGAACTTGAAGTCTAGTTTCACATTTCATGTTGGGCCTCAAAGCAAAGCTGGTTCCTTCACGTTTCCAGCAATGTATGACAAGCTATGGTTTTGCGAACGTAAATAAGAGTATTTCAGGACTCAAAATTGAAGCAGAAAATGCGTGCTAGGTTGTCAAATATTCGTTGTCACGAATAGAATTAAAATATTAACACTATACTGCTTATTTCCTTCTAGAAATATATTGAAATGTCAAGGTAATGTTGTTGTTGTTGACAGACCGAATTTGAGACTTGAACCACGAGTATTTAACTACGAATATGCCAGTCAAACTCGAAATGTTTTTGAGTGATTCTGTCGACTTTTGTCGACTGTTGGCGTATAGACGTATTTAAGACGGTGTCGACTTTTTTGTCGACAGATGGCGTCCAGAGGGTTAAAAAGTGAGTGTTAATCCACATAATTAGAGTGCAGAGATATACCACAACAACAGAGGTAACCTATGGTATGATTTCATACCTGTTGTACTGGCTGTTTGGAGATTGATGTTTGTTGAAAGTGATAGCCATTTTGCTTTAGAGTGTCATATGCTTGCTTAAACCTTAGTTCTTCAAATTTCTTTAATTTCAAGTCCTTGATATCATCTTCATAACTTTTTTTGTTTTTGTTTTTTTCATTGAAAACTTCATTTGAATTTAATACTTATAACATAATAGACCAGCAGGTCTTAACATATATATACAAAAAACATTCACTAGATAGGCATTGACTATATCTATAAAAAAGATTTAAATATCTTCATAACTGTATGGAGATCGGCGTGAATTTGCCAGCGTTGGTGCTGATTTCCGTAAGAATAACAAGTAGTAGTTTTCTGTATCTTTATTCTACTTTGAATGTCATATTACTTGTATGTCACTACAAAAGAATATAAAGAAAAAGCTCTAAATACCATATGAATTAAGAATTTCATAAACAAGCCATGCCAAATACACTAATCAAGATAACAATAATGTCAATAAACTGAATACAAATAAAAGAAATGTTCATTTAAAACAAAGTTACAAAAATACAAGGAAATAACCAAATCCATATGAAATGAAGTATTACTTTTACTGTATGATGTATTAAAGATCTAAATTTAAAGAAATTACAACAACTAAATAGACTTTACATTAAAGCAGATCAATAAAGATATATAAAACAATTATAAGAAACACAAAGTTTGTTGTACCTTATAGTATGGGTTCCACAATCAGTTAAAATCTGTTAATATGTCATTAAAACTTGAATTCTTTCATCCTGTTCAACTACAGTATACAAAAAAAGTCAAAGTCTTAATTCCAAGAAACAGAGTACATTATGATTTGCGCCAACTTCGTAAATAAACGAGGACGTTATGACAATATCTTCTTGCAGTAACTAAACTCTTTAAAGTGTTTGTGTTGTAATACGGAGATCTTTCAAACATTGAGCAACTTGACATACATTTGACAGTTCTAAGCTGTCTTGATTTAGCCATGTGAGCAACTCTTTTGACATACACATATCCATTTCTGACACTGTGGTGTGGGAATGGGTTGTAATAGATGTGCCATAGACATAGATAATTTTTTTTCATAAGTCCTATATTCAGTATTGACATAGATCGACCAATTGAAATATGTATTTGTGCTTCTATAAGCTTTCAGTCAACCATGATGATGTTTAAGAATATAATAATAGATTACATGTTATTGATCAAATTTTGTCTGTAATATTTTTTTGTTTATCACTTAGCTTTATTTGGACACAGTTTAATTACACAGGAGAAAAACTACTGGTACTATTACTTTTTTTTTTTTCTTATCACACTTTCTGTTTTCCTGACAGTGTTCTTGTTTCTGTTCTTGATTAAATAATCTTGTAATGTTCTTGCATCATCATGTCTCAGAGCATCATGCTCTTCATAAATGCCCTTGTAGTATTGTACGGCACTTGACTGTCTCTCGTTGAGAATCCTTGCAAAGAGCCTCAATATGTGGTTACCAATGGTGAGGGGTCTCCAATGACGGAGTTCCCTCAATAACGTTGGGTCCTGCTTCTTCGGCAGAAGTATAGACCGGCTCTGCTTTAAGCGCGGAGGAATTCTACCCGTCTTCAGCCAGCACGAATATTTTGCTGCTAAACGTTTTCCGTCACAGAGCCATTTTCGCAACTGGTCTATTCTGATGTTGTCGGGGCCTGCTGGACCCTTATTAATTTCTTTACAATGTCGAACAACCGCTTGACCAGTCACTCGCAGCAATAGTTTGGAGTTATCGGCTAACTCTTCTGAAGGCGGATAGTCATCCAGGGCAGAGACGTCAACGTCACCCTTGGTACCGAGGATCTCAGAGTACTCCTTGTGGATAATGCCAAGCCCGATTTTCGATTCCTTCTCTGCTGAACCATCCAAGAGGAGTTTAGCTAGCTGGCTTTTGTCATCCTTATAGAGCCCCCTATGGACACGGTACGCGGTTCTTCTGGCTTCCCTGGCTGGGGGCTCTTTAGGACAACTTGGCCTTTTTGCTTGCCTTCAAGCGACGTGTATGTTCGCTCTTCTTTTCTCTTGGAACCTTATAGCCCCGCTCTTCACTTTTGATAGCTCTTATCACCCCCATCCATTTGTCTAGCACACCATCTACCAGTTCGGAGTCCAGAGCCTTCATTCAGTGCATCTAGTAGTTTGTCGTCCTTCTTTTCCTTTGAGAGGAGTTTCTTTAACTCATATTTGCGGCAAACTGAGTTTACCCTCTCTCGATACTTGGCTCCAGCTTCATCTAGCGGAGTCTGCAGTAGGCCATGGGCATGTCACGGAGAAGTCATACTTTATCTCCAAGATGGGTATTCCATCAATAATATCAGGCTCTAAAAACGACATGCCGTTTTTTCAACTAGTAAAGTAGTTCAGTCTTGTCAAAATTGACATAAATCAAACATGGCGAAGTAAAACATGCAATGACCGTACTCGTTACAATTAGCCAATCGGCGAGGAGCTGAACAAGTAATTACCACCAATGCGCTCATGACAAATACGCCCTGTTTGACACCATTATTTACTTCAAACCATTCTGTGAATATGTCATTCCTGAGCACATATCCACACTTGCAACTACAATTCGATTGTCTGGAGATCCTGACACAGTTAGTTTGTATTATTCATCTAACTCTTTCATGTTCTCTTGAATCGTATCATATAGACGGTTCTTGTCTTTTCTAAGAGCTTCCTTCTCGCCCTTTACTGTACTGATATCCATGTCATATTTCTTGCACTTTGCTTTCACATTGGCAAGATGAACCTCATGCTTTGCATACATGTTAACGAGCTCTTCTCAGAGCTGCCAACCTCTAAAATTGTCTTTCAGTGTTTGTTCAACCATATTTCAGAAATTTTGAAACTGGATCAGGGACTCCCATGCGCACAAAAAAAAAACACGTGTGATATAGTAATCCTTTATTTTCAACAATCAAATAAACTATAAACGATAAATCTAATGAAAAACATGCAATCAAACACGGAAGGAGAGCGTCTTTGGATGGTGGCGCTGCTGGCAGTGGAGTCAGCGGAGTCTGCGGCCATGGAAAAAGGGGGGTATGAAAATGAAGAATTTTGGTGGGAAAAGGGGGAGGTATGAAAATGAAGAATTTTGGTGGGAAAAGGGGGGCGCCCTCCTCACCCCCTGGATCTGCCTATGGTGAGCTCACAGTAAAACACCTTTGCATCACTAGGGTACTGTTGTGGCTGTTGAATGTTTTGCTCCTCCAACTTTGGTGCAAATCATTATCTTGACATGCGTGGGGGAGGCGAGAGTGCAGGGAATCGAACCTGCCTGCACATTTTCATCAAATCTCAACCAAATGGATATTCCTTGTTACTAAAAACAGTCTACATAAAGATACATTTTTGTTCTGTTTGGGCGTAGGGTGGCACTGGTTACCGGAGCACACAGCTCTCAGTGGAGAGAAGCAAATCATTATCATCACATGCGCGGGGGGGAGGCGAGAGTGCAGGGAATCGAACCTGCCTGCACACTTTTTCGCATGGCCCATCAGACGCGCAGCCTGCTTGTCGTCTGCTGGCTCATCTTTAATTGTAGGCTGGACCATGCCTGTGGCTTTGATCCAGACAACCTGGCGAGTCAAATCAAATAAAATCATTTATCAAATCAGACATAAAATATGTCCATGTAAAAATAAAAACATATATACAGTACACTTTGACACAGATTCTGTTAGTCATTGAATTAACATATTTGGTCTACGTAACATCATGCAAAGGGCAACCTTTTCTGAATATTTTGATATAGAACACGTAAATTTTCATATAAAAACCTCTCAAAAGTGTCACTGAAAAATGCTTATTTTTAAGTCGGAACAGTGTTTTTATACAAGAACCTATCCTTTGCTTATCCCGAAGACAAAAAAATAATAACATAACGCACGTGGCCCTGAATTCTATATATAATGCTGCTTTTTCACCTCTGAACGCAAAATGTTACATATGAGCTGCAGTCTAAAACTTGCACAAATATCAACGCACAACTTCCGTACATAGCTGGTTATTTGTATCATTAGGAGTAAGTTTTCAATGTACACTGATGGAGTTTTAAGGGAAAAAGGGGTGGTACAACTGAGAAATTTCATGCGATTCTCACCAGCGGATTCACGGTTATTTATATAGAGAGCGTCGTGGTGGTGAGAGAAAGGGGTGGTGTAGTTGTAGTACGTAGCAGTGTAAAAAGAAAAAGGTTCTTGACCTGCACAGATCCCAGCCTCTTTGTTGCCTGTGTGATCACAGTGGCTGCCCGTGTGTCGCCGACGGTCCCTGCCCACCTTCCAAGCTCGCCACCCATGGACAGTGCCCGGCTTGCCAACTCTTGACCAATTGTACCTGCAGACGTCCATCGCCTGCAACAGCCGGAGCAGGTCCAATTCCCAGCTCACACCGGAGCCAGGGTCATGAAGAGCCAGAGGGTGTTCGTTGCCTCCAGGGGCTGGTCGCTATTAACATGCAGTTATAATAAACATCACTGTTAAATACACTTGAAATACACAGAGAAAACGAGGGCAAAGTCTGCATCATATTACCTTCAGCTCATGTCCAGTGGTGATAATTAAACCAGCAGGTTCGATTCCCTGCACTCTCGCCTCCCCCGAGAATGATGGCTCGGAGACATGTCGCTGGATCAAAGTGATGATGTGATTGACTCTTGGGGGCGAATACCAGCACACCAGGACATCATTCTGTGGATACAGACAGTTGTTCTGTATTAAGGCATTATAAAACCCTATCAATACCCGCTGTTCTGGCTTTCATAAAAATTTACTGGTTGAATTAACATATTTGATCTACATCATGCAAAGGTCAATCTTTTATGAATATTTTGATATAGTACATGTAAATTTTCATATAAAAAAAACCTCTCAAAATTTTCATTGAAAAATGCTTCTTTCTAGGTCGGAACACTGTTTTTATACAAGAACCTATCCTTTGCTTATCCCGAAGACAAAAAAATAATAACATAACGCACGTGGCCCCAAATTTTATATATTATGCTGTTTTTTTCACAAAATGAATTATATAAAAATATAAGTGGCGTTTGCGTAAGTCAGAAATGATGAATTGGCTATACTAATACTAAAATATACAGAGAAATATTTCTCTTAAAGAAAAAGACAACTATGGTTTATAGTAGTCTACCTTTAACAACGTTGTTGTTGTCTCTGGGTGCTGGTTTCGCCCCCAATAGGCTTGTTGTTGTTCATTTCGACGGAATGATTTCTCACACTTTACAATGATAATCTTTCACTCCTGTGTGGATTCAATTAAGAATTATAAGTGCAGTTGAATTTTTATATCGAAAAAATTAAATAACTATACCTTCGCTCAGCTGTTTCATTGACTTGGAGATTGAAACACTATTGGCGGTCTTTTTCGCAAAAAAATCATAGTATTTTTGTTGCGTCTTAGCCTCATGGCACATAAATTTTGCCAAGAGGGCCAAATCAGTTCCCTTGCCGTGCAACTGAAATCAAATTCATTTGTCAATCACCGGAGTTGGGTTTTGTACGGCTGCGTAAGTAATTGAATGTAAACAAGTTATACATTTATTATTAGTGGGTGTTGGCATCATCATATCTCACAACTATATATAGCCGTTGCATGGTTTTTAGTTGTATTGGAGAACGATTTGTAACAGACTCAAATGATTTGACGTAAGAGTTTTGACAATTGCAGTTTTCACAATTCAAAAACTATTAATTCACTGCCCTTAACCCAGTGGACATATGTCCGTAGCATCGTTTGATGATGTTGCAGTTCCCCCTTTGCTGGGGTAAAGCTATGAGAGAGATAATATAAGAAAACATTTTGAAAGGCCAGAAAAAAATTTACCATGGTTACGATTGACTTCCTTATGAGGCTGAATGTTATTGTGTCTTGGCGGCCAGTTGATGCACAAAAATCCTTCTGCAGGATTTACTAATAGATAAAAACTTGTCAAATCCTAGAGACCGTGAGGATGATTTTTTTTTCCTTTTGAAAACCTTTAATAATTTCTGACATTGAAATCAATAATTTGCATGGACATTTCACGCCTCAACTAACATTAAATAACAATATGGGCATAATTCTCACACATGAAGTAAAAACTAGTGCCTCAAAACGATCCAAATCTTGAGTGCATGATCATACAAATTTACTTTTAAATTACATTTTAAAAAATGTTTACATAAGCTTAATCATGAAAAATCAAATTAATATAATTGGTATTTCTAAACAAAGCTGAAAAATGCATATAAATCCAAAATTATTTTTTAAAATTTTCACTGATTCTGTAAAACACCCCTTTTTCACTTTGTTTATGCTTTTAAAGTTGAATAATTATTAAAATAATTCAAGGTACAACTTTCAAACAAGTTATTACATGAAATTGTATTCTTTGAAGTATAGCATATATTCTGCACCTTCCAAAGAAAACTTGGAAAATATCATGTGCCTAAACATGTGGCTGTTTTACGTATCTACGTCAGACGCTGGCTGGTTTACGTCCACGGCTGGTCGTCTGTCTGGTCGTCTCTGTGGTCGTCATGTGACGACTGTGATGACACCTGACAGGTAGAGACAACACAGGATCGCGATGAACTGGTCGTCGTCCAGGTAAAACTGGTACAGATCCGGGAGACCTAAATGCCATCAACTTAAGTCTCTCGTACATAATCTGTCGCTCAAACAGCAATATTCCATAAAATATAACAATATTCCTAAATTTCAACACAATGCTTGTGAAATTTAATTTATTTTCCAACAGCTTTTATTTTAAGCCCAGGCTACCATGAAATATATTAACATATTCCTTTCAAGGCATTTGAAAAAAGTCATTTCAGTAGCAAAATATTACATGACCATAGACAGAAATAGTGATGTAAAAAAGTTTTCACCAATTAATAACCGTGAGGATGATGCTACATGGATCCCGGGCATGCAGGTGGACACAGTCACTTCATATATATACTCGGCCCTTGTTTCCATATTTTCACATGGCATTGGTTCACAGGGTGGGTGGGTTTCTTTGTCGCTCGATACATAGACAATATCTTCTTGATTTTGAAGTGCGTCGTGGTTGATTTCCCACCTTCCTCTCCCATTTTCCATAATTTCACATATCATCCATCTATCCTTTGAAAGTTTTTCTTTATCTGGATAATTGTTGGAGAAAATGAGCACTTTCGAGTCGTGGCTATATGTTTTTTTCCCATGTATATAGTAGACATCACAAAGCCGTTCTTGGCTCGCTCGATGTTGCCGTAATTTATTCTTTCTTCCACTGATCTTTCATGATCGAAAATCGTAAACTCTTTTCCTTCCCATGCGAAAGCGAACGCATCTGACTTGAGATTGGGCAGGACTTGCGCATCTCTGTTCGCCATGAGCCAATTTGCAAAGAAGGTCTTGTCTTGCCCCCCCCTGTAGGTCATAGACCCAAAGGATCATGCGTCGGGGCTGGGCCTCGAGCATCATGTCGATGGTTTTTTGCCACCGTTGGAGGGCCGCCTTGTAGTATATCTTCTTCCATTCTGCTTTATTCTTCTCTTCTATGTACAACTGCACGGTCTCCCGGATCTTATTGCCATTTAATGTCCACTGGGTGGGCCAATTCTTAAACATTATCTCCTCGATCTTCGGATCATCATATCTATCTTTATACATTTCAATTGCTTTTTTGAGGTCACATCTGGACTTTTCCTCATCGGGAATTTCACCGAACTCTAAATAGTTAGCACTTGCCTGGCCGTCCTTTTTACAATAGTTCGCCGCTTCCTCGCACGTCCTCCTCTTCTGCTCCAAGTGCATCTCGTCGATATCGAAGGTTTTCTTCACGGTCGCCATGTATTTTCTGTTGACAAAAGCGACGTATTCTTGAATATGCTGAGTCCCCGACTCAGCAACTTCATGCACCATGATTCCATACTCAACCACCTCGTGTTGTACGTTCTATACGTCCGGTGCATTTTGCTCTGGCTCCGGCTGCGTTTGAAGTTGCGACTCCTGTCCCTGCTCCAGGATGGCGGTGATCTATTGGATTTTGAGCAAACTCATTGGTGTCATCTTCATCGAAACTTTCAACATCCCAATCAGAATTTTCGTCGTCATCGTTGGGGCATTTTTCTCCTTTATCCTGATCGTGTGCGAGATCTGGGTGTTTTGCATGAATATGCTGTGAACGGCTGCCGTACGAAGAAAATAGTTAAGGGCGCTCCTGGCACCTTAGAGCCCCGTATTCTGATTTGCTTTTAGATGGCTTGTGCAGCCTTTCCTTCCTCGATGCCTACTAAAACCATTTGCTGATAGAGTCACGCCTCCACAGTCAGTGCAAATTATCCTCGGTCTCAGATGTTTATGGCTATCTATGATGTGCTTAGAGAGACCCTGATATGATTTGTAGAAGCAAATCCCAACATTCGGCTCTGTGCAGGTCGTGTCGACCTCCGCAGGAAGGAACAGCGTGCATGCGAGATCTTCAATTATCATATGGGTGCCTTCCAACTCATCATGGAGCGCACCATGGGAATCCTTGTCCGTAGTTCACGCCCTACACCTGTCTTCCTTGTAGTTCACGCCCTACACCTGTCTTCCTTGTAGTTCACGCCCTACACCTGTCTTCCTTGTAGTTCACGCCCTACACCTGTCTTCCTTGTAGTTCACGCCCTACACCTGTCTTCCTTGTAGTTCACTGCCGCCTGCTGGAGAAAAGCATAACTAATATAAATAGCAGACAACCTCTTGACGAAAAGCCTTGTGTTCACTTTGTTTGTGTGTCACTAACTGACTATGTAGGTGTGTGTAAGTGTGTGTGTGTGTGTGTGTGTGTGCGTGAGTGTGTTTATGTGCATGCATGCATGTATGTATGTCTGGACAAGACAGAGCGTTTACCGATCAACTGATTTTGTCTAAACTTTACACAACTATGTGGTACGACGTGAGACCAAAATGATTCAATTTTGGGTACTTTGCCAATAAAAGTGGGATTTCCATAAGGCCATTTTTAGTCCATTTTCAAACTTTTTTGAAATACCCTTGCTAATGCTTGCAGGAAAACATTCAAACTTAAATTGAAGCATTAAAGTAGAAAAACATCTTATTACATTGTTTTAGAGTTGGAACTTGATCATTTTAACAAATTGAAATGCTGCAGATGTATTCATATTAAACAAAGATGAAAATGTATGCCTTACTTCTTCAGCCATGGGAGGGCCTGCAGGGTTTGTTTGTTCCGTTCCCCATAATCCCATGTCAACTCCTCTCCCTATAATGTAATAATTGATTCTACTCAAGTTTCAAATGATAAATCTACGTTTTATGAAAATTATATTAGATTTGTCATGAATATATAAGGCGAATTCACGACTCAGTCAAATAATCATTTTCCATCATGTTTACAGAATATTAAAAATTCAACTTTTTGTTTAATGCCCTCAATTTTAAGTTAAACAATTCCAACTGTTGTATGTTACGAAGAGTTTGCCCCAGGCAGATTATAGGGGCCAATGTATATCACATTACACCTCGACTCACTAGAGATGTTTTCAAACACCAAATGTCAGGTCCCACACAATAAGAGCATTTACAAGGAAACCTTTTTCTCATATATTTGCAAGTAATCTACATGTGAGCACCATGCAGTGAGAATGCATAAACCTACTTCCTTGATGTCCCGAACGGCTAACATCAACAGTCTCGGCCGGTCTCCCACAAAGAGAGGCCTCACTGCCACGTTGGCCTCTCCCGCCGGCGCGTGGTTGAGTAGGCGGCCGAAACTGCCGTCCTCATCTTGGGCATCGATGCTGGAAACAAACATGCACAGGCTTGTGAAATCATTCAACTAATGGACATAAAGGGAAGTCCGTGTAATGTTTAGTTAGATGATCTCTTTAAAACCACCTCTATATATGTTCTTGTCGTCCCAATCCGTCATAAGAGATATAATAATGGCATTGTCTCAAAATAACTGCGTATATGTAATATTTAAGATGCACAATTTTTTTTCTATACGCCGGGCCCAATGGAAACTAAATGACTACATTTTGAAACACTAATGAGGTTGCACACTGCAGTGAAAGCATTTAGATAATCTGCAAGTAGTTTGTGCATACGATGAAGAAGTAAGCGAGGAATGTGAAAGTCAAAGACAGCTCATATTTATGAGCAGAAGGTTTGAATACCTGTGTGCAATCGATATAAATTCTTACCAGTATCGCTTCTGGACGAAGCCACCCCTTTCGGGGACAAGGTTACACCTGAATGTGATGTGGTAGGAGGCATCCTGCGTTCTGGTCCTCTCCACCGCCTGAAATCATCAGTGTTAGGGAGCGACCATAAGTAATTGTACAGGGGGGCATCATTTGGTGGGGGAGGGTGCTCAATTTTCTTTGCTCATATAAGGGGAGGGCACTCAATTCTCTTATCTCATCAATAGCAAATGACCGTCCCGCCCTGTACAATTAATGATGGTTGCTCCCTTAAATCATTCCATGTAATCAAAATCACGCGAAAGAGTCCTGTTGAAATACTGTCAGATTTGCAGCCAGCTGCTACAATGCTTCAACTGTCCACCGCCAGTGTTGGGCAAGTTTAACCATGTTGGGTATTGATGATGTTGTGGACCAATTCTAAAACATTTATATTAATGGCGGACATAGCAGACAATGCACACCATCTTCAAGCAAAAGATCTATTTTGACAGAAAACAAATAGAGTATACAAATTTTCTGGACCAAAATAATACATGTTTGTATCGGCTAGGTAAATAACAATTACTGCAGTATCACTTAGCATAGGTCCTCAAAAATGAAGGTGAAAAATAGTGTGCATTTGAACCCATTACGAAACATGACATAAAAATGCTCACAGCATGGTGCTATTATGCTCCCAAAAAGTTTCAGAATGCACAACATTGACAAACTGCCCAACTAAACGCTGAGAGGCAGCTGAAGCACTGTGATTTTATTCCAGTGTTTTCGCTGGCTAATAGCCCATTGATTGCGTTCGTCCATCAGCCCGGTTTGTTACACCTCTACAGGTTGGATCAGCTAGGGTGCTCAGATTTGGTTCGCAACTTTAAAATGGCTACCACACAAGCCTCATTTCAACATATAATTTTATTTAGTGATGTATTTATTGTTTAAGTGCGTAGTAGTATGTTATTTGTTTCTACCTTGCACATTCAATGGCTATCAAAGGTGCTGGCATTATCGGCCACAACATGCTGACACAAAGCTATAGCAGGCTTGTTAAAAAAAACGCTCTTCAGTTCTTGTGAAAATACAAATGTCCAGTGATGTTTTATACAATATGAACAGATTTTACCACTGTTTGCTGTTTTATGTTGATGTGCATCCCAATGTATGATGCTGTGGTAGAGTATAACTCACGTCAAATGTTGCCTTGTCTGAATACAGTTTTCCTCGGTATTCACAGATGAACTCGCTGGAGAGAATTTCTCTGGCCGCCGCCACTCCGCGGCCCAACTCAGGCAGCAAGATCACCTGGGGGAAAAACAACCACTACCGTTTAGTCTTCATCAATGACTTCTACCAGCAAATTATTATTCCAAAAAATATAATGTGAGAAATTCTGGACAAAATTGCCCCACTCTTGGAGGAAATCAGATCCAACTAGTCTCAGGAAGCTAAAAACTCTAATCATTTTACCCAAGGTACATTATCCATGAGAAAATGTGACATATCAAACGTACCTTGCGCCTTTGTTGTCACCGTCATCCTTGTCTACAATCTACTCTGGGTCACCATCATTCTGTGTCACATCCAGATATTCCATGCCGACTGCAGCGTTCCCTCGCGAGCTGGTACCAGTCTCATTCATGTTTACCTGAGACTTTCCCTTGCCCGAAATTGAAAACCCTTACTCCCACCGTTTACTCGCGCTTGATTGAATTTCTTCATCGAACTGCAAGAGATTTGATCCAAACTCGGAAGGTAATGATTCGACGGGGATCGAAACTCGGTTTTATCTTTGGATTGCTAGCTCTGCAAGCATAGTCACATAACTTTGAAATATTTTTCGTGTCACGTAGAAGCCCTGGATTATTTGATTAGAAGTCTAGATACTAAAGAGGGCTACTTGTAGCACTGTTGACAATTTGTGCATTCTGTAAAAAAATTTCTTACTTCATCCATTCAGTCTTCCTAGGTCATAGACTTGTTACTAACTTGATAGTATTTAAATGCTTCAAACAAATTTTGCAGGGGAATGGCGTGAGAGACCAATTATCAATATTTCTTACCACTAGCAGGACTCTCCAAAGTATCCGTCCACACAGCCGCCCGGCTGATGCCGTTCACCGGGTTACAGGCAGCGCCCGCGCACATGTGGGTAAAATACTCCAAATCCTGAATTTCATCAAAATCTTACCCTTCATGGCAAAAAGAACACAGAAGAGGATTAGCAGAGCTCTGAGTCTGTAGGCTGATTTCTTTTCCTCTCTCTCTTTTGTTGCCTTTGTTCTGTAGACCTCTCTTACCTCTCCTTTGAATCGATAGCTTGTAGCTGCATTTGCCCTGCTAATGGAATTTCAAACCGTCGCATGTTGTGTAGTGGGGGTCGCCATAGCCATTACACCAGCACGTCTCTTCCTTCTCCTTTCTTACCGCCAGCTTGTATTCTAAACCATCACACGTTGTGTAGTGTTGGTCTCCCTACCCATTACACCGACACGTATCTACAACAACAATTCAGCAAACATAGTACATCAGAACTGCAGAGAACGAGAACGAGGCAGTTTATTGGAGTCTCACTTAGAGGCCTGTGGATTTTGTTAGATTTATTATTTCCCCATAAGTATTACGCGCGCTTACAGAATAGACATCATTATGAGCAAATCTGGCTTACCTTGTGGACCCATGACCGCATTTGCATTCTTCGTTCACACTTGTCAAGAGGAACACAAGAAGGATCAACCGAGAGCAGAAGAATCTGTCTTTGTAGAGTTGTCTCGGAAATGTGCAGAATATTGGAAGTCAATGGATGCCACCCAAAAGAGGAGGTTTGAAGACATGGCTGCTGAAGATGAAATTCGTTATGAGAAAGAGATGTCGACATATTCAAATCTATATGCCCCTAAAAGAGCAATGCCTGCCTTCTTTTTCTTTTGTGCTGAGGAGCGACCATCAGTTAAAAAAGATTTCCCTGATTATGGTGTTGGAGATGTTGCCATAGAACTAGGGAAGAGATGGAGAGTGTGCCCCAACAGACCAAAATTTGATAATTAGCAGCGATCGATATAAAAAGATATATACAGGAGATGATGGCTTACAAGCAAGGTGCTCCCCCAGCAAAGTTTGTGACATTGAGGAAGAGAGAGAGGAAAAGGAAGAGAATGGGGAAGAATGTTGCAGTGATAATGACTTCTGTATCCGTGCCTTTCTTTTTAATAATTATACTCTTAGCTGCCTATTATTTCCAGAAAAAAAAAAAAAAACGCATGATAAATTTCAATCTGAAGAGGAGGCTGTTGATGCTGAATATGACGATGAATATGATGATTAATATGAAGAATATGATGAATATGATGATGAATATAAAGAAAAAGATGAATATGATGATTGAAATCGTGAATGAATGAAAATCATCTTGAAATATGCACATCAACAAATTAAATTAATACAAAGAAGTATTATTTTATTGAGTAACTTAAAACAAATTTTGCAGGGGAATGGTGTGAGAGACCAATTGTCAATATTTCTTATCACTAGCACATATACATGAGATCCTTCCAGTGATCATCTAGCCTGTTCTTAAATACATTTAGATCTATAGATGGAGCTGAGACAACTTCTTCAGGTACTTTAGTACTACTATTCCACTAACAACCTGGCTGTTTTTAGTCTGGAGATCCTGACACAGTTAGTTTGTAGTATTCATCTA
>JAGTTF010000418.1:0-22407 GCA_019095985.1 Streblospio benedicti
TCCAGGATTTTAATAGAGGGACCGTGGTCCTGGAGCTATTCAATGCATGTCGAAGACACACACATTATCTCACAGAGTTATAGCTATGTGCGAGGGTTAGTGCATGTTAATATGCAATATATATGGTGAGTGGAGCATGTTTTTCCATCTGGGTAGGTAAGTAGGGCTGTCTAAAATGGAATGTACGTGCAGTAAAAGAAATAGCATATCAGTGCCATAATTTTTATTCTCATATGGAGTACCATATGTCAAATACAATAGAAAATGTTACTCAATGAACTTAAGTCAGGTTCAGCACATGATTTATGCTTTACAGTTAACATTAAATAACTATTTTAGATACATAGCTTTTAACAAACCATCAATATCCAGAGCTTATTAAAATAAGTATAACAGAAATTGACAGAATTACATTTTCCAATGCTATATCGAGCCAATATGCAGAAGACCATGTGTTTTTACTGTTGGAGGATTGACAAATTAACTTCCATTTGTCATATTTTCAAATCTTTTAAACCTGTTTCCAACATAAATTCAATAATCTTGATAATGTTTAAGGCTCAGATATTTTTTAGAAAAAAAAGCATGCTCAGATTTTCTTTTCGCCAAAACACACTTCTAATTTTTTTATTTGTCACTATATACAAATTTTCTGTTCTTGGCTGAGAGCTTTATTGTATCGATTCTATTTAACATTTCTAAAACTTTTTTGTCTCTGAGTTTGACTCATTTGTACAAATCTGTGTTTTACATGGATTGAGTAATGCATTGAACCATTAATGCAATATTCTTCCTGGGTATTGCATTCAATCTTGCTTGTACAGGTAAACTACTGCAATTTTCAAGATTGGTCTATCTCAATGTAAACTTTCTCAAACTCATTTTTCTGCAGTAGATGTATTTTATTGCAAATGAGAACACACAGTCTACACTGTACATTTTATTGCCTCTATGCAAATCTTCAATCACAGCTGAACTCCCATATGTTTAAAAGCGACACAGCATTCTCACTAATTCACTTGTGTTTGCATAGTTTTTGCTAAAAGCTAGTAGATTCTGTTGCCCCCTGGTTATATTTGTTTCAGCAAGTGAAGTATCAGGTGCTTCAAGAGTTCCAGCAGTATCTGCCATAAATCTGGAAGGAATTAGCATGGAAGTTGAAATGCATTGAAAAACCACTTTATTCAAGAAAAAATGATATAATTGAAATTAACATCAATCTGCAGTGCCGTTATAAAATACTGTGAAACCTTTTATATTTGCATTACATATATTTGCATTGTTTGCAGGTTCAAACATAAATGGTTAAATTGTTAAGAAACTGCTCAGTAAAGTAAAACAAAAATACTTTGATATTTACAAAAAATATAAAATCAACTATTCAATACTCATAGCTATTTAATATTTCTAATTATACATAATTTTAAAATAAATGCTTATTACACGAACCGGGTGTGCAGTGCTCTAATTGTCCTTGAGCAACAATTGATTTGTCACTTGCCCCTAAATCATCTGTTACTTTCAATAAAATAATCCCAAAACTACTTACATGATCTCATTTACATCTGGACCTTGAAGACACTGATGGCAGCTGCAGGCTGGCAGATTCTTGACAATATTGACTGTGCAGTATGTTCTTGTAGATCTTTGCATGTAGATTTAGAATCAAAAACCTGATCCTCATGTGAAGATTGTAACATTTTCCTTGTTGTCTGCACTATGGCGTTCACAAAGCAGGTCTGTTTAAATTAGTCTTGTAGTACTTAATGAAGATGTGGTACAGTACATTTATCATGATTACAGTGTAGTAGACATTCCAAGATTTAATATTGACGAACCGCGGGTGTGCAGTGCTCTACTGCAGACACTAGACTAGTATCACTACCATACTATCACAGTATCAGTGTGTGGGCTTCATATTCTGAAGCTTTCTGAGACACATCCAGTATATCTAGTACTTGAAGTTGCAGATGCAGTTTCGTTCACATAATGCCTGGTACTTACGAGTACATTCCCAACCAAATTGACTTATATAGTCTTCGACTAAGCCTGGGTGGGGATTAAACCCCCGGACCTCTGGGTGAACAGTGTAGTTGCGACTAGCGCATATAGGGGCCAGTGCCATACCAACTAAGCCACATCCACAAGGCTTAAGTGGTTTGCTTCAATGACATATTGGATATACTACCCGGTCTGATTCATGCGGGAGGTCATGAGGTTTGATTCCACGATCTTCCAAATCACCTTTACTTATAAGACTGACTTTCGTTTCAATATGGTGGAAGACAAGGACCCGGGTGCCGGTATGAAATTTAGTAAGGTTATAGTATAGGTTATATGAAATTGCCCATTAGTTGAGTTTAACTGTGGGACTGGCCCTGTACAGGTGTAAGATCACATGTGAGACACTGGGGGGGGCTTGGCCTGGATGAATTCGAACTCAGGTAGATGGGTAGTGTAATCTGGCCCGGATGATGGAAAGTTAGATCAAAGGGATTCTTCAACGGGTCCCTCGGTCAATGACCTTTGGCTATGGGATGTATTGGATAATCACTACCATCTCTGATCTAATGTCTTGTCCAACGTATGTCCATGATGATTAAAATATCTCCTTTCTAGTACTGAGTAGATCTAGTGAACCATTGTGGCGATTGCATGAGGCTTTGGATCGATCAGGAAATTTCCCGGATGGGATCTAGTATAGGCCAGGCTGGTATAGGTTATAGTTCGGATTCAACATGCATGGTGGTTTTTGGTCATTCAGAACCAAATTCTCTACTACAGTCTCGGATCTTAGCCTGGATGGGGTTTGAAGTAGGGACCTGAGGGGAGATCTGTCGCTTAGCGACTCGGACAAATGCATCTGCCATGACAAAGTGCCCAAAAACAAGGCAGTAGAAACCTTTGATTCAATGATGGCATGAAGCTAAATACGACAGCTCTCAGACAGTGTAATCGTCCAACGTATGTTCATATAGATTAAGTATCTCCTGTGATGAGCCGTACTGGTAGATCTGGTGTTGTGGAGATGGGCATGCTTTGATGAAATCAAGTAAGAGTTGATTCATGGCAGTGTTTGAGTTGCCATCCACAATCTTCCAAGTACATTCAGAAGTAAGACTGACTTCGTTACAGTCTTTTCCATCCTCAGGTGGGATTGAACCCCCGGACCTCTGGGTTGAGATGATAATTGACCAAGTATGTAAGCTGGGGGTTACAGAGACATCGGTTCATCCGAGTAACCTTTAACAGCCCGCTGCTTGGGATGATGGTATCATTCTGGTCTCACAACCTTGGGGTCGTGAGTTCGAGTCCCGTCAAGGGCCACTTGATATAGTATAAATGGAAGATGTCTCTTCAGCTATGTCAATACAGTGGCAGGAGCTTGCTTGACAGAAAAGTGAGGATAGAATTGACTAAATTAAAACCTACCTTGGATGTACATGCCATAAAGCATTCCCACAAGCTACAGTTTTATGCTATGGCTGTTTATGGGGCTTGCAACAACGTCTGGGCTGCTACCAGCTACATTGGACCTCCCCTCCTTATCAAAACTTTCTTCATTAGAAGTACTCACAACATCGTCAGGCAAGTTCTCAATCATAAATAAGCAAATAAGCCAGGATCGGCTTCATCAGCATCATCATCTTCTTCATCTGATTTTATTATCAGATCTTCCTCGATGCTCTCAGGAGACGAAGCTACAGGTCGACCATGAATCCTGCAATCGAACAATAGATTAGACAATGTATAACGTCAACTACGAATTATCATGAATGTCAATCATGGATAAATTGAACTGCTTACCAAACCTGGCGCCCAAATCCTCTGGATTCTGCCAGCGCACTGACTAAGATATAAGATTCCTCAAGAATGTCAGCCGGTACACCCTCGAATGCCATGAAGCCAAATCTCGCTCCTGCCATTTTTAACTTTGTGAATGTGTAAACAATTGAACTGACTTTTATACACAGTCTGTGTGACAATCATAAATCATTCTCTTTTACATTTGGACACGCATCCATTCCCAATGCGGTGCCAACTACATTGAGCTTTGGACTAACACATTGGTGAACATTGATTGTGCTACACTATTCTATTAAATTCATATACTTTATGTGAAACTATTGCATTGATTCCTTACTGTTTTAATGTTTGCCTTGATCTATTAGTTATCATAGTAGTTAAGTAAAAAATACATATGTTTTTGTGTTAGTACATTTATTATGTTACATTGTATACATTGTACACACAAAAGTAGTATATATATCTTTTATTATTATTGCCATTTTGACTTTGAGTCTTAATATCCATTGAACTGACTTTTATACACAGTCTATTGTGACAATCATAAATCATTCTCTTTTACATTTGGACGCATCCTTTCCCAATGCGGTGCCTACTACATTGAACTTTGGACTAACACATTGGTGAACATTGATTGCTACACTATTCCTATTAAATTCATATACTTTATGTGAAACTATTGCATTGATTCCTTACTGTTTTTAATGTTTGCCTTGATCTATTGTCGACATCATAGTAGTTAGAATAAAAATACATATGTTTGTGTTAGTACATTTATTATGTTACATTTTATACATTGTACACACAAAGTAACAACGTATATATGCTATTTATTATTATTGACCTGATTCATCAAAACTTTATTCATCATAAATATTTAAATGTCAGGCAAGTTATTATCATAGATACTTGCCAGGATCGGTTTATAATCTTTATTAATTCAGCTGATTTTATTTCAGATTTCCATCTCCCTATAAAATTGACGACCATGAATGTCAATACGGAACGTCCTCAGTATAAATTGTATAATTGCATTATGATATCAACTCAGTCTATCATAATTGAACTAACTTATTAAACCTGGTTTTAAATCCTCTGGATTCTGTGCTACGCACTGACTTTAGATTTATACAAGGGAAATTGTAATACGGGTACACCCTCAAACATGAGTCTAATCAGGCCTAATAAGCCTGGTTTTTTGACTTTGTGAATAATTAAGAGGCTGATCATTTGTTAGACAGTCTGTGTGACTGTACTAAATCATTCTCTATAATTTGGAGAATATAAGTTTGTGTGGATGATTGTAGCCTTCAGATAATAAATAGTAACCAAGCCATCTCCATGGTCTTCTACTTACTTATGTCTTTAAATTAAAACCACTCATGACAACATAAACAAATTAATTCACATTTCTTAACAATATATCTATGTATCCGAAGGTTATTTGAGTAAAAGTATTTATGGTTTATTGTTTTAAAAAATTCCTTTACATATTGACTTTGTCAAGCCAAATAATAATAATCTGTGGTAAAAACGGCAAAGATTTAAAATAACTCATTCAATAATTGTGATTGCTGTAAGTACAGATCAAAGGATAGAAAATTGCATTATGATATTGAATTTAGAAAATATTTAGCAATTCATTTACTCCAATTGTAAACTGTTTGAATATTGTAATATCCCACTGCGATACCGTACTCCACTGTCGGTGGTTTACAAATAAATATTTCCTTTGCTATGTTGGTAAGTTTTAATTCTTCCCAAGCTTTAGAAACTCCATCAATGCCTGGAATATCATCAATGATGAGTAAGTGATTGTTCGCATTTGCGTGTATCTTAAAGTTTAACATATCAGTCAAAGCAATTTCATATCCATGGCCACCATCTACAACAACAATATCACACTGTCCGTGGAGATCCAGCATCATGGGTAGGGTCTCCGTGGAATTCCCGCACATTAGGTGCATGCGTCCTTGGAAGGTTGTGTTTAAATACTCACCCACCTTTGTAGTGTACTGCTTGTTACAAAGGTCAAACCCATAGAAATGTATAGATGGAGATGATGCAAGCCACTGAAAAGCACTGTGGCCGGCATTTACCCCAGTCTCACATACTGTCCGCACCCACGGATGCTGAGCCATAACATGGTAAAAATTGTAGATCCCTTCTCTACCCTGCCGTGACGTAGTACCAATTTTGATGTCTGCCCTAATGCTAGCCAGAAATTTATGATATTCGGTCCAATGTTGCATATAGTATGGTGTATAAGACACATTTCTCGCTGGATTGTCATCACAAGAGTATATGTATGTGCGAGTTGGTAGCAGTGCAGCTAGAGCTGACTTCACTGGAGTAGCAGGGACAGTGCTGCTTCGATCCTCAGATGAAACTGTGTCTTTAGAATACGAGTGTATTAAAAAAAATAACCATATACTAGCCAACAGTAAATATCCTGTACGAATAATACCACTCATCGTTGTGATAGTCAATCTCCTGATATCTTGCTATAAGCTTTTGTAATGGATGTTGGTGTGTGTGGGGGTGTCAGTTTAACATGTTTAGTTACATGCTTTGCAGTTCATACTATTTCTGTTTGGCACCGAATTCAACGGGTTGTTAAAGAAATAAATTCTGTCTAATTCTCCCTTTTTCACTGAACCAATGGACATCTTTCAAAAGTGAAAAGTGTCAAATATTTCCTTTTTCATCTGCAACAAAATAGAAAGAAAAGGTCATATAATTTTCTTCCAATTACAATTCCATATTTGTAGCAAAATGGTTTTGATGAATATTGAATACTAATTATTTAATACTTTTGTTTTAGTCCAAATTTGAAACTAAAAATTACAGCAGTGGAATGTTCGCCTCCAGTTCACAATTCACATTTCATTATTTGAATAAGGAACTGGGTGGAATGTTGGCTCCTTATTCAGTTCATTATTCAGTTCACTATTCGGTTTCTGCTTGCCATTTCACAACCGATGTGTCACATTGAACATGCCATTCAACATTGAAAATTTTCACTCCTCAGAATAAGGAAATAGGTTGAATGCTGGCTCCTAATTCAATTCACTATTCAGTTCACTATTCAATTTAATAATGCAAAACCAATTGGCTGATTCGAACAACATGAAATTACCCTGGGAGGGGGTTACCCCCGTGGTCATATATTTAGTTTAATGACAATCCAACTATTGTGAACATAGAGCAACATGTAAGTATGGCACACTTGTATGGCGAATCATAAACAGTTAAATCACCCAACATCCGGTCAAGGGAATGAATGGGCCAGTCACCAAGATTGCACCATTACTTTTATGTCCACAAACGCAACTCCTTATTCAGTTCCCAGTTCACTATTTGGCAATAGAGAAGCTTGACACTGTATACTGTAATTTGGAGTTCATTTATGTTTGTTGCTACAAGTAATATTGTTTACATGCACCAGATTGTGTTATTAATTACATGTATTAAATTGTATATACATATTGCATTTACTTTACCATATTCGTGTTAAGTGTAACTTTTTGAGAAAATGATTGAGATCTTATTGTAGTATCTATAATTATGACATAATGTTCATC
The DNA here is from genome assembly GCA_019095985.1 of Streblospio benedicti. Classification (NCBI taxonomy): domain Eukaryota; kingdom Metazoa; phylum Annelida; class Polychaeta; order Spionida; family Spionidae; genus Streblospio; species Streblospio benedicti. The sequence goes on from JAGTTF010000418.1 coordinate 7,392, forward strand.
AAGTCAAATCTTGTTTATTGTGTATTGATAAAATATGAATATTTGGCAATTCACAATGTTTTATTTAGATTTATGTAAGATATTCGAATTTTGTATTGATAAAAAAATGTTCGCCACCCGGCAAGGGGGTGTGGTCGGCTGTCATTGAAGAAAATAAATCAGTTGGAAATTTGAAGGACGTTGGTCATGTCTCTTTTCACCTTTCCTCTAGTAATTATTGCCAAAAGTGCTATTGTCAGCTTGGGGTGAGTACTCAATGTGGTGGTGTAAATATAAGATAACTTTATTTCAGTTCAAACTCTTATCCAGCTTGTTTTACGCAGATTTAATAGGCTTTCTGTTAGTATCCAGTTATTCCATTTTCTGGTAGCCATAATACAGCATTGTCACTGAACTGCAAGAAATATTTTACAAATACATTTTATCACCACTCTTTTAGAAGAGATACTGACATCCGCAGACACAGGTCACGTGGGCTTCTGACCAGTGGAAAACTTTGCCAAGGCACTGACAAAGCCCCAGATTGTCATGGAACTAGGTGTGTTCCCACTGCAAACTTTATTTTGTTCAAATCAACCAATTGGTTATGAAATGACAGGCAAAAAGCGAATAGTGAACTGAATAATGAACTGTGAACTAGCAATCAACATTCCAACCTCAGCCTGGAAAGTGCTTGGGCTGCCAAATAGTGAAGAGGGAACGGAAGGAGCTGTGTCTGTGGAGATAAAAGTAATGCTGCTATCATTATGAAACTTGGTGACTGGTGCCGTGGAACTTTGTCGGGTGTGATTTGACCCATGTGTTACGAAATGAGTAATGACCCAGTGCCATATTCGCCATACAGGTGTGTCATACTAACGTGTTGCTCCATGTTCTTGCTTACCCGTCTTCAGGAGCGACTGGCGTAGTAGACATTCACATAGAGCAGCATGCTTTGTCATGAGTGACTACTCCACATATAGCAGTGTCACCGTCATGCTCTGATGACTAAAGCATTTTCCAGCCGGTCATGACACAGTGATCCATCCCAGCAGATGACATCCTCCTGACAGTCATACATGATCAACACATCAACATAAATTTAGACCTTTACAAACCAATACTGGCACAGCCAGGAACGATTGGACCATCTGTCCACATTGACTGCCAATTGTGTTCAGTGCATAGGAGCAACTGAGTAGTGCTGCACAAGCCAATCCATCTGCCAATATGCTTATAAAGAGACCTGTAGATTACAGTACAGATTCAGATACACCATGTTTACAACAGTTTCGATACATGCACACGCTGATTAGGATGTAGATATCTATTTATACTTCCATAGATAAATATATACGTGTGCATGTGTAGGATACTCAAGTATGAATTCATTACTGTTGGCTTATTTTCTTGTTGTTGCTGGTTCTGTAATTATTGTAATACTTTACAGTTTTGTGTTGTATTGCCCAACAGCTGTATTGGTAAGTATCACATGCTAACAATTTAATACAGGCGCGACAGAGCTTGCCAGAGACGGTTCCTTATAAGGGAACTAGACTCACAGTCCATATGCATGTTTGTAAAACACACCCCATCTTTTTTTCTCTAACATTTTAAAATTCTCGCATTGACATTGAATAATTCATTTTTCGGGGTCTCCAGAAGAGGGAGTTTCTCTGCAATTACTTACCCTCATCAAAATATTTCTCACTTTCTTTCATTTTGAAATAATATACCCGAGGAGGTGCCAATTAAGCATTATAACACTCTATCTGTGACACGTGACCCTATCCTGCATTCTGATTGGCTTAGAGCCAAAATCAGCCGGGGATAATTACTCCATTAACCATGGGTGAATTTTGCCCTCTAAAAGTGGGTCACACTTTCGGCATCTATTCAAATAGGTAAATCAATATATAATAATATTTGCCGTACAATCATTAAATTGATGTTATGAAACAAATTTATGTTATGAAACAAATTAAGTACTATAATTAACAAAACTCGTTTTACGGTAGGAAGGCATTCGGGGCGTAGTATAAATGTTATATTCCCCTGGACTAGGTATACTTTCCCCGTTACACACCTTTTTAAGTATTGTTGTTGTCCTTTATTATGGCCACAGTAGGATTAGGGACCCAGTACTCTCTGGTACTGGTTTTGAGAAGGCCAAATGGCGGCAGTTCTTCTTTGCACTCGTCGGAGCGGTAGGGCTGGCAGCAGCCCTTTTCTCTGGGGGAATAGGCCCTCTTTTACACAATTCTGAGGAGGTTAACTTAATGGGTGCCTCTCTCAACGTAGTCCTAGCTCTGTGTTGCACTGCGTAGGGGACGCCTGAAGCAGTGCATGTCAGCACCGATGCAAAGTCCCTTCCATTGAAAGAGGCCCTTTGTGAAACCCGGGGTGTCATCAGCTACTCTGCCCCCATTAGGCGGGACTGATGGTTAGACAGCTGTTCACGGTATTAAAGCCTAATACACAACAAGGCGTACGGTGGGTTCTCATCAGTACGTGCATCCATAGGGTACATGACCAGCAGGGGGTGGTTCGTAGGCGGCTTGTACACAGCGCCCGGGGACACAGGGGGTGGATCTCTCCAGGGCCTTTGGTCTGGAGATCTCGTGCCTCCCAGCCCCACAGATTCACCGGGTCGTCAGGCAAGTTCTTCCACTAAATTCCTGAGGTGACCACCAGTCAATACCGGCAAATACAGAACTCACTTTGTTTACAGTTTGGTGCCGTGACCAGGGATCTCACGTAGGTTCACGCAATTTAGGCTGTGTGCATACTGGGATCAGTCGCGATGTCCGACACAGGGATAAAACGGCGCTGCCGGCATCAAAGACTCAAGAAGAAAAAGAAACAGCGTCAACAGCTTCAAGACAGGGCGCAGGACCGCTGGCCGCGGAAGATTTAAAGCGCGACCAGGCAGTGGTGATCGTGATACTCAACTGTAGGAGCATGGGCGGTCATCAAGGGGACTCGCGCGGAATCCGACCGAAGCGAGGAACGAACTGCGCCGTAAGATGGGCAACACGCGAGAAAGACCCGCGGAGGTGCAAAATCGGCCACGAGTTGGACGTCGGCGAAAGCCTCAAGAGTTGGACGAAGCCACCGGCGGAGAGGGGGTCCATGATGCAAAACAGCAACAGTCACCCCAAGGGACCTAAAGCTGGCTAGATAGGGCCGAAGGAGGCGTAGTGCGGAGTCCCCTTGGGCCCCCGACTGAAACCTTCCTCCCATCGAACCAGACGGCTCCGTGGGAGGATTCAACGGCACAATGGTACAGCCAGCGAGCGGGAGACCAGCTGCAGTGGCGTTAACCACAGAGTTGCGTCTACAGGTTACCCACGCCCACCCTAGAGGATCCCCAAACCAGATGGCTCCGTAAGAAAAGGACCCTCCTGAAAAGACGCAGAGCAAAACAGCAGCTGATACTAGAGCTTGCGGTGAGCGCTCCGCTGAGAAGTTGGCTCTCTTGAGGCGGGTGGCTGTGGTACAACCAGCGAGCGGAAAACCCGGGCGGCAGTGGCGTTAACCACAAGTTGCGTCTACAGTATTACCACGCCCACCCTAGAGAGGATCCCGAACCCACATGGTTCCGTAAGAGAAAAGGACCCTCAGAAAATACGCAGAGCAAAACAGCAGCTGGAACCAGAGGTACTTGATTGGCAACTCCGCTGAGAAGTTGGCCCCTAAGAGGAGCTCTTCAGAGGACAAGGCCAAGCGCTTCTGCCCAGTCTGCGCAAAGACCCCAGAAAGTGTTAGACCCACGAAATGGACCAGGGACACATGAGTGCCAGCGAGAGAACGTGAAGAAAGAGATCAGAAGGACTTCCCAGAAGGCCCCCTTGACCGGGACAAGCCCGAAAAAAGTCAAAGAGGCCCAAGTGAATCAAGCTCGGGGAAACAACAGCAGAGGAGGATATTATGTGGAAGCCATCTCCGCCCAGAGAAGATGGGCAAGCGATCCTTAGGTATACACACTGAGCATGTGTACTATAGAATCGATGCTTGGGCCTTAACCAGATCGACCAGGGTTTTGCCGAACGTCTGGCGACCTCAAGCGCCTACCACATCACCCTCGACACGTCGAGAAAGTGCTACTGTCACAACTCAGCGGGGAACATGACATCGCTTCGTGCCAAGATCCAGGACAAGGGCTGTGAAGCTGCAGATGAATTGCGGCGAATCGTGAGCCCATTACTTAAAGATCATGCTTTCGACGAGGGACAAGAACATCGAGATATGGCAGAGCTGTGGCGCCCGAACCTCAAGACTCCTCACCTCATGGGAGGTTGAGTTGCTGCCAGAATTTGCTGAGCCTAGATCGTCCTGGGAAGAGTTGACCCGACCATGTGAAAGCGTCGGAGACAACACGACAAGACCAGGTGAGACTACTGAAAGAAAGCTTGCTCGGCACGCCAGCGCCACGGAAAAACAGAGAAGGGAGGCCGCTTTTCTGCCTCCCATCAAGCCGCCTAAGGCTGTCGGATTCCCATATCCCCGACCCACCAACACTTGAAATATGGCGGCGGCTTGGAGGCTGAACAAGAACAATGTCACCTACAGTCCGACTTGCGAATCTGACTGCACACCCTCTGACCAGAGCGGATGACAGATCACTGAACAATAGATCTGGTTCGCGCCCTCTCCGTTGATCACCATCGACTCAGAAGGACGCCACGTAAAGTCAACCCCGTCGAGGCCACGAGACTTGGCCATACCAGCTGCGAGCGCTGTTCCCACGGAGTCTCTCAATGGGCTGTGGCGAGTCCTCGGCATCGGGGGCAACTTCCTAGAAGACCTGCTCGTACGTCTTTTCCACCAGACGCCCTGGGTTAACACCCTGGAAGAGTACAAGGTACAAGAAAGATTGGAACAGAAAGGATTGGAACTCACGAAGATCTCCTGCAGACCTGCGGACTGCAGCTAGACTCCCAGAGACAAGACTCTTTGTCCAAGGAGGGCCCGGCGCCTGACAGAGGTGCCTACTACAATCAAGTTCAAAGTTCGCATCAAGACGTTCTACAAGTTTAATCAGCCCGACAGTAATCAGACTTGGTCTGACTACATGCAGATGTTCGTCGAGCTGATTACCATGTGCAAATGGACCTCCCACGAGGTGGCCCGGTGGTTGGTAGACAGATTAACCAGAAAAGCACAAGGAGAGCTGCTCAACATGACGCCGAGCACAGAGCGACTGGCCAACTCTAGTTGCGACCCTAAATGCTCACTTCCATTTTAGAATTTGAGGCGAGGGCAGCTGAGGAAGAGTTGATCACCCGGAAGCAAGGGAACAAAGAATCAGTGCGAGTCTTCATCCCCAACCTTCAGCGCTCATTCGCCGGGAAGAGGCGGGATGATCGTCCAGGTACCAAGCGAACATTGTCCAAGAGAAAGAGCAAGACAAGGCCAAGAAACCCCACCCCCTCAGTGGAAGACACTGTGCACAAGGTGTTGGCAGCACAAGCCGAGTCTAAAGACAAGAAACCGACAGGAGATGATTTTTGCGAAAAACCCCCCTCGTGCCACAGGCGTGGGGGCGGGACAAGACAGGTCAGCCGACAGTTGCAGGGAGGCAAAGGACTACTCCACACACTACAGTGTTGGAACTGCGAGAAGGCGGGTCATCCCGTGCAGCGGTGTCCGGCTGCCTCTAAAGAAGACAAGGAAAAGTGGCTAGAGATCACAAGACTGAATCACTGAAGCAGCGTGCGTGAGCGATGCGCCTGTCATGAATGGTCAAGCTCGAGTTCAGCAAGCAGCAGGAAAACTAGCTGGCAGGCGGCAGTCATGAGTCTCCTGCCGCATTGTATGCACAAGTGACACAAGAGCAACATGGCCTAGCCTTAGTGGTGGTGGATTGTCCCTCGATTTGGCGACTTCGGGTTCAGGAGTGCTGCCTGGAATCAAGTCCTGACTTCACCGGGAACTCGGGTTAAGTGCTTCGGTTGTTCTCGACAAAGACACAGCCAAAAACCCAGTCCAGAATCGTCTGGTGACCGAGCACAGCATGCCAGGTCGAAGAAGACCCGCACGGTCGTGGAAGGTGGGCCAGGGAGGACCCCGGTATCACCTTCACTTGTCGAGGCGATACCCACGAGGAGCAGCCTGCGGCCCGAAGTGGCAGAAAGATGAACAGTCGGTAGGGAGGGGTCGGGGAGGGTTAGCAGCCCCTCTAGTGCCAGAACAGATATCAAGTACACAGAAAAGCAGCACAAAGGAAAAGACAAGTCCTGAGCAGCGGGTTTGGTAGCCGGGCAAGCAAGTGCCAAGCACAGAGACCAAAGCTAGCTCTGGCGGGCTTTATGGTGACATCATCAGGGGGCAAGGAACCTGTCGAGTCCCGCCAGCCCATCGAGGTCCCGAGGACGGTCATTCCATGGCTCAAGTAACTCTCGCTCAACATGACAGCATGACAAGTCCAGGAGGCAATTGTGATCGCCACGCCAGCTCAGTCCGCCTCACGGGACAACCACCGGAGAGGGGGTGGTGTATCAATGTCATGAAGTAGACACAGACGTTGCGAGAATAAGAACAGAAATGGCTTCAGCTGAGGCCGCCCGTGTGCAGGTGTTTGGGTGGGACTCGCATGGAGGCAGTGAGTGACCTGCTGGACACGGAGGTGCACTTCAGTCTCCTTTCGACACGCGTTTACCAAGAGTCACATCTTCCACCACTGGACTCCTTAGACTTGGTATTAACCATAGCTGGGGGAGAGTCCTTGGACGTGGAGGGATGTGCACAATCAGTTCGAGTTGTGGGGGGGATGAATTATGAGCAGACGCTGTCAAGTAGGGCGGTTGGAAGGGGGGCTCGACTTACTCCTCGGCATGGATTGGCTGGGGTGACTCACCCAGCGGAAATCAACTGTGGAAGGCGCCGATATGGGTTAAAAAGAGAACCCAGAGGTATCTTTTGGGAGAATACTGGCGGTGAACAGACCTGGTACGCATGGACAAGACCGTTCGCATAAGGCAAAGGCGTGCTTGAGTATCTTGTCATGTCTGCTGGCGACCTCTCAAGGCAGAGGCGCGGAGTGCTCGTGGAGGGATGTGTCCAGCTGGGCGACAAACTTTCGTGGTACCCTCGCTAGATATAGTTCGTGGCGATGGCATAATCCAGCTGGTTTGGAGAACCAGGAAATAACGTACAAAAAATCGAAGAGGGGGCTGGTAGTGGCCAAGATCACAGACCTCTCTTCGGCAACAAGAAAAGACTCATCTGGAAGGCGTCAACCAAGCTTGGATTGGGGGAGCCCCCTGCTGACCGTTTCTGGTACATTCCCGCCCATGTGGCCTTGAGAGTGGGGTCGAGTGCGGACCAGCACGAAGGGAGTGGACCAGCAGGCAACTGATACGGAAGGGAGAGAGCAAAAGTCACACGGATCACAGGGGGAGACTGCCAGTTGTACTTTGAGATGGTAAACCGGCTCGGGTGCAGGCTGATACAGAAGAGCCGAGGTGATCTTTAAATTCCCAAGTATCTTTTGTTGCATGCTTCCGGCTGAAGGAGAGTTGACGACAGGCGGGTCTCCGGCTGGAGGCCTTGGTGACAGAATTGGCCGGACTTGTTTCGTGGGCCAGATGATAGTCTTGGCTTCACGGATAAGATTTGCCACAACATCGACACGGGTGACGCGAACCCATCCAAGCAGAACTACTTCAGGCGATCAACAAGCGTGAAATGCGTTGACGCCAAGAACTGGAAAAGATGATGGCTATTGGAGTCATCAAACCGTCAAAGTCCCCTTGGGGAGCTCAGTGGTGTTAGTTAGCAAGAAATCAGGAGAACTTCATTTCTGCATTGACTTTCGCAGACTGAGCAGGTCACCAAAAGAAGGATGTATCCTCTACCAAGATCGACGTAATGTCTTGTCCCTTGAAGGCTCAGGTACTTCAATGCGGCTTGACTCCACCCGAGCAGGTATAGGCAAATGGCGATGGATGAGAACTTGAAGGCAGCGGAGAAAACAGCTTTTCGTGACACACAAGGACTCTACCAGTGGACAGTGATGCCCTTCAGGCTCTGCAATGTGCCAGCAATTTTTTTTTTGAAGACTGATGGAGATGATACTCGCCGACATCGATTTGGGCCAATGCTTGGTCTACCTGGGCGACATCCTGACGCTTGGTGGAGTTTTCAGGCTGCCAAGCAAAACCTCCGCAGTGTTCGGCGACTACGCACAGCCAACATGAAGCTGAAACCGGCAAAGTGTCAGCTCTTTTGCTTCCAGCATTAAGTACTTAGGGCACGAATTCGACAAAAGGCGGGATCACGTCCCAGCCAAAGCAAGGTGCAAGCGGTTGCATAATTGGCAATTCCACAGAACCTCACGGAGGCGTGGTCTGTACTAACGCGATTTGTGCCGAACTACAGCGAGTTGGCAAAGCCACTGACAGAGCTAACAAAGAAAGGTGTGTCGTTCAAATGGACGTCAGAACAACAAGCCGCCTTCAAAGAATCAAAAAATTTATAGAAGAGCTACCGCTGCTGTACTAGATTTTACGGCTTTTTTTGATGGGAACCCCGGGCACTTTTTTTAGAGGGTCCCAAAATGCAAATTTTGAAGGAGTTGTGGACTAAAGAAGTGAATGACCCTGATGTGAAGAACAGTTACCAATATGTAGTGGAGCTGAGAGATAGGATTCAGGCGTATCCATAGCTAAGGAAGCATTGTCGCATGCACAAAGTCGTTATAAGAAGCACTATGATAGGAAAGCTAGGTGAGAAGGTTCAAAGTTGGCAACAAGGTGTTGAGTGCTGTTGTAACGGATGCAAATCTATTGATGCAGTGGAAAGGTCCTTATGTTGGGGAGGAGGTGGTCGGTATATGAATGACAAGGTTACTGTAGGTGGTAAGTCAAAAGACATACCATGCTAACTTGCTGAAACAGTATTTTTTTGAGCGTAGATCCACGATAGGACCAAGAAGTAGAGAAATACTGGAAGTGGAAGTATTGGAAGTGGAAAGCATTTTTGATATTGGAGGACACTGGGAAAAGCATACTTGATATTGGAAGTGGAAGTATTGGAAGGGGAAAAGCATTCTTGATATTGGAGGACACTGAAGGAAAAGACACGTACATGACACTGGAGGACACTGGATGTGATGGGATCGTAAATGGTGAATGTTACACACTGACTGTGTTCCATCCATATAACATATATGTTATTATAATGTAGCCGGTTAGTGTTGAACTATGACTTTTTGGCACTTGTTTGGATTGGACAGGTGCTAGTCCAGAGATTTCATTCAATTTGTTTTTTGAGATTTCATTCAATTTGTTTTTTTTAAATTCGCCAAAGGCCAGATTTGTTATCATTGCAAAGAAAAGTTACGCCAGGATTTTTACTAGTAAACTTTTTTTTTTATTTCTAAGTCATAAGAAAGTAATTCATATGACTAGTAAACTTTTGTTTTATATATTTTTAAGTCAAAATAAAAAAATTCATATGAAATTAAACTGTAAAAAAAGTAAAGTACCGGGTACTTTATAACAACTACTGTATATTACAGTTGATGAAACTTGTTGTTGATCTTGGCACTATTTATATGTTTTTCATTGATAATACATAATATGCTGTACATACAATACCAAAATGGATATCTCTTGCATGTCAGCCAGTAATTAATTCGAGACCCAGGGTCTATTATTGTGTTAATGATTCACGCTCTCACAGACCATGTTAGCGAAACGTACCTGACTGGCTCATAATGTGATTATGACTATTGGTATTAGTCAAGTTACATTGTACTTTATGTAGACTTGGAATTGAAAAATAAACAATACAATACAACTTATGTTTGTGACAGCTCCTTCTTCCGATTTACTAATAATGGATAATATATAGAATATGACTAGTCAAAATGTATGATTCAAACAAAACTATTTTCTTTATTTCAAAATACACTCTATGAATTGTTGCATAGTAATGCAATATGCGTCTTCTTTTATTTCACCTTTAATGTCTAATGGAGCTAAACTCCGTATGAAGTTCAGCACAGGTGATGGAAAGGCATACTTGGCATCCTTTGGTCCAATATTAGCCTTTTTCAAACACAGAGCCCAAATACAATATTGTCTATATCTAATAGTTTTATCCACAATTCCTTTCCTTTTTCTTTGTTCTACAAATGTTTTAACGGATGCTATAAATGTAGTCCCATCAACACTGCAATCAAAATAGGAATGTATTCAGCACTTTACTAGAAAGCAATATTTGTCAAATCAATGAATATTTATGCTCTAGAAATTTGTCTTTTACAATCATACTTGAGATATAATGCTACAAAAATGACATCTCAGTAAAAAATCAAACTACATTGTAGCCTTATCTCCCTTTGAAAAGAGACCACATTTTATGATTTTTTTTATTTATCAGCCTAATCTTTAAAAATAACAATGAATAAAGCCTTTTATGTCAAAACTCACCCCAATTCTTGAAACTGCTCTAGTAGCCTTTTTTCAATATCATGTGATTTTTCTTTTTTAACTTTAGGCATTGTGATTAAAAGTGGATTTTAAAGATGATGCAGTATGCTAATTAGTTTGGTTCTAGTATGTTTCCAAGAAACATGTGTCATGGACAGGTGCTTGCAAATGTCAACAATTGCTGTTGGGAAGAATTTTTATATCAAATATATCAATTTTAACTGGTTTGCATTTATTTACATTATAACTAAGTGTGTGACAATCTGTCATTTTATTCATACTACTGTTATTCATTCATTATTTACTCCATCTTCAAAATGAGAACTGGATTTTAGCATTCAAAGCACTGAACACATGAAAAGGGAACTTTGTAGATCTATATCTCAACACCAAATTTCTGCGATCCAGGAATTTTTCAAATCAGTTTCCTCTTTAACGGTGAAAAAGAATCTCTACATTTTTGTTTTTTATTGAAGCTGAATACCTTCCGAAGAAAAAACCTTACTAGGGATTTTTTCTATTTTTTTTCGTTGATTAATTATTAGGTATTTTGTAATAATTGGTCTGTAATTATGCGATATAACTGTTTAATAAAATTGAAATGAGTATAAAAAGAGCAATTTTACAGATATAAAAAAATTTGAGGCAAGGTTTTCTAGATAAGTATATGAATTTTCTTGGTGCATAATGTTTTCACTGATTGCAATATTCCTGTCTGAAAAATATCGCATAAAGCCAAAATCATGAAATTTGCAATTAACGCTTCATAAATTAACTTTGGGATATTATTTCTTTTTTAAAACCATGTTATATCAATAGATAAGATTCACATTAACACTGGCAAAACTATGATATAAAAGGAACAACATTGAGCCACATGACAATAATTGTGACATCCTAGAAGTCCAAAGTCGTTCTTTAGAGGCTCTTGGCTACATTCATATCTATGCAGCTGTGTGTCAACTCTCAGCGCAACAGCAGATCTACCCCCTGACTCGAAGCCGGAGTTGCACACAGCTTGAGTTAACATAAGTTGGTAAGTGAGCAGGCGAGAGAATCCACACAATCCCAAGTGTGTCATGACAATCTTGTTTTCCAAGCACAACGTGGGGGAGAGCATCGCCTTTAAAACAGATTTTCCTTTCAATGTGTTCTTACTGGATGTTGCAAGATTATATATGTGTTGTTAGCCCCTGTAGATAACAACAGCTTTCAGGTTGAAAGTTGGGTAGGAGGCCAAGGCCGACCCACAAACACGAGTCAGTATTGAAAAAAAGGCTGTGGTGCAGGAGGCTAGTCCCCAAGACACCGGCTTAAGCAAACAGCCTGGCCTCAGTACTGGAGCAATGGCTGGAGTCACTGAGCTAGCCAAAGTTAAAGTTGTTGGTATTTCATGATGATGTTAGAGGGACCTATGCTCAAGGAGTACAGGCTTCTCTACAAATGGGTCTCAACCACCTACTCATCAGGCTACCTCACAGATCTTATATACCATATTGTAACAAAACTCATTTCGTGTAGTCTCCAGTGAGCGAGAATTGTAGCATTCTCACGTGAGTATAAAATTAGTTAAGTTGCACTGGACTAGGTATAGCTTTTCTCCGTTACACACACCTTGGTAAGTATTGTTGTTGTCCTTTATTATGGCCACAGTAGGATTAGGGAGCCAGTACTCTCTGGTACTGGTTTTTGAGCCGATTAGCGGCAGTTCTTTAGCAGCTCGTCGGAAGCGGTAGGGCTGGCAACCTATTTATTCTCGATCTCGGGAATAGGCCCTCTTTACACAATTCTACAGAGGTTAACCCAATGGGTGCCTCTCTCAACGTGGTCCTGGCTCCGTGTTGTACTGCATATGGGGACGCCTGAAACAGTGCGTGTCAGCACCGGGTCCGAAGTCCTTCCCCGTGAGAGGCCCCTTTGTGATACCCGGGGTGTCACCAGCTACTCTGCCCCCATTAGACGGGACTGAAGGTTAGACAGCTGTTCACGGTATAAAAAGCCTAATACACAACGAGAAGCCGCGTCTGAGGGTTCTGATCGCATACGTGCGTCCACTTGGGTATAAGGCCCGCAGGGTGGTTCGTAGGACGGCTTGTACACAGCATCAGGGACACGGGGTAGATCTCTAGAGGGCCTTGGGCCTGGAGATCTTGTGCCTCCCGGCCCACAGATTTCGAGGTCGTCCAGTACAGGCAAGTTCTTCCACTGCGCTCCTGAGGTGACCACCCTTCAAGACTGGCAGATACAGAACTCACTTTGTTTACAGTTTGGTGCCGTGACCAGGATCTCACGTAGGTACACGCACCTACGCAGTGTGCATACTGGGATCCAGTTGCGATGTCCCGACAGGGGGTAAGGATGCCTCCGCGTCAAAGATTCAAGAAAAAGAAACAGCGTCATCAGCTTCAAGACAGGCGAGTAGGCCCGCGAGGCGCATTTGGTTGGGCGGAAGATTTAAAGTGCAAACAGACAGCGGTGATCATGATACTCCAACCGTAGGGAGCATGGGCGGTCATCAAGGGACTCGTGGAATCCGACCGTGAAGCGGGGAACAGACGTGCTGGGAGATGGGAAACACGTGAAAGACCACGGAGGCGCAAAAGAGAAGTCGGCCCACGAGTTGGGCGTCGACAAAAGCGTCAAGTTGGATTTGGCTTGCCGGGCGGAGAACCGCCTATGAGAGACAGGAGTCACCAAAAAGGGACCTACAGCTGGCTAGATAAGACGGGAGGCATGGTGAGAGTCCCCTTGGGCCCGACATGATCCTTCCTCCATGGAACCAGACGGCTCCCATGGAGGAATCAACGGCTGTGGTACAACCAGCGGACGGAAAGTCCGGCACGAGTGGAGTTAACCACAAAGTCACGTCTACAGTGTTACCCATGCCCAACCTAGAGAGGATCCCCTGAACCAGATGGTTCCAAAAAGAGAAAAGGACCCTCCAGAAAAGACGCAGAGCAAAACAGCAGATGGAAACAGAGGTACGGGTTGGCAACTCCGCTGAGAAGTTGGCCCCTATGAGGGGAGCTCTTCCAGAGGACAAGGCCAGAAGAGGACGCCCCTGCCCAGTCTGTGCAAAGACCCCAGAAAGTGTTGGACCACAAAACGGACCAGGGACACGTTGTAAAGAAATGGCCTATTCAAAGTAGAGCATGTTATGTTTTCATTCAGATTGTTATGCCAGAAATTATCATGTTTGTGGTGCGCGTCGCTGTAATCAGAGAAAACCAGACTTTCTGTCGGCAAATATCCTAATTATAGAACAAGCGTGTTTTAAAACATTGATTAGCTTTTAATAAACTGCCAATGTGAGTCGTGGCAGGGTAATAGTCTTAATATTACCAGTTTAACTAGAAACTAATGTGGTCAGATATTGCTGACAAAGGCTTGTGAAATTAGGATATTTACAGCTGCTGGTTTGCTCTAGAGGTATTCGAATTCTAGATGGAGTGTGATTGAGGGCGCACTAAACTTGGACAACTTGCACAATCTGCTCAGTTTACTATGTTTCATTTATGCTTGTGACTTATGGAATAAAGTTGCTTTATAAATGCCAGCAAAAAGTTTATTAAAAAGCAGGACTCAGGCTTCTCCCTCCTCTGAGCCTTAATCAGAGGGGGGTGGCGCCCTAACAGCACACCTTTACAGAACCCAATCACAGCTGTAAACAAAGTACTATAAGAAAGCCAATCCTTTACAACGTGAGTGCCAACGAGGAGAACAAGAAAGATAAGAGGACTTCCCAGAAGGACCCCTTGACCGGGACAAGGCCGAAAAGGTCAAGAGGCCCAAGTCGAGATCAAGCTCAGGAAAGCGACAGCAGAGGAGGATATTATGTGGAAATATCTCTCCGCCCAAAGAAGATGGACAAGCGGTCCTGGGTATGCACAACGAGCATGTGTATTATCTAGAGCCAATCTTAGGACACCCAGCCAGATCGACCATGGGTTTCCGCAGACGTCCTGGCGACCAAGCCACGGACAATCGCAGCGTACCACATCACCCTCGACAATCGCAGAGAAAGTGCTGCTGTCACAACTCAGCGGGAGCCGTGAGATTGCTCGCGCAAAGATCAAGACAAAGGGCCGTGAAGCTGCAGATGAATTGTGCGAAGTTGTGGGCCCACTACTTAACGATCATGCTCGACGAGGGGACGAGATATCGAGATGGCAGACTGTGGCACCCGAACCTCAAGACACCTCACCTCATGGGAGTTTGTTGCTGCTGGAGTTTGCTGAGCCTGAATCGTCCTGGGAAGGATTGACCCGACCATGAAAGCGTTAGACCGTGCGACAAGACTGGGCAAGACTACAAAAAGCTCGCTCGACACGCGCCGTGCCAGAAAAAGAAAAAGAGGGAGGCGCTTCCCCGCCTCCCATCAAGCCGCACAAGGCCGTCGGGTCCTATATCCTCGACCCACCATACGGGAGCCAAAAGGGCCCCACCAAAGAACAATCACAGCCAGAAGAAGTCTCCCAGCCACTTGCGGCATTATGGGCCAAAAATGGGCCTTGGAGGCAGAACAAGAATTATAAGCCTACAGTCGGCCCACGAATCTGACTGCACACCCTCTGACCAGAACGGATGACAGATCACTG
>JAGTTF010000418.1:27563-41146 GCA_019095985.1 Streblospio benedicti
TTAATACATAGTTCTTTTGTTTGTGTCAGGGTATTATTAGAGTTAATCACCAACACTTGAATAGAGTGTTTATAGGTCAGAGGGACGTTCTGAAAAATAATAACCTCCTTGGTTAAATAATACCCTCATGAACTAAGTGGGCCATGGACATTCCATTCAAGTAGGAGATTACCTGAAATATGAAAACAATATGGGTGTCAATAAAACATACGCTCATGAGAGGTATAGTTTTGATATTTAAGAAAGACCATTTAAGACAGCTTAAAAAACACAGACTCTTACAAGAACATTTACTTATAAACGGTTAATGTTGAGAAAACAAACACTCACAGTAATGAGCATGTATGATTGAAATTCAATTAATATTCCAACATCATCTGAAACATGACAGTATTAGTTACACCACATAAACATTAATTACATATATGTGCTCCTGTGTCTGAGGGAATAGGGAGTTGGACTCGTGAATAGAAGGTCACGGTTGTGATTCCAGTATACACTACTCCACGGCACCTACACATTAAATAGATACAGGCTAGACAAATGAATGCTAATTGATTGGAAAAATCACGCCTGCTCCATGGTTGGCGATGACATGCTGCATACTCCCCTGGGGAGTTGAGAATGGCCATATAGTGTGAAAAGTCTGCTGCTGACCTGCTGTGAATGTACAGTCGTCTGAATACACATTCAATTAATTGTTTGATTTCAAATAAATATCATCATTATCCCTTGTTGCAGACTAGTTTATCACTTTAATCTTTTTTTTACACGCTGGTTGGATATTTGATTTTGACAATTCCGTTTCATGTGAATTGATATTTATGACACAGGCCATATTTTTCTAGCTTTTCAGACTTTCATTTTAAACCTTTCTTGGTCACTATAGTTAGGACAGAATATTTTTATAGTTGGGTATTCACATGGTATGTGGGTACCCAATCTGCACATTACTTCATCATACCCTTGAGTTCAAAGCATATTATCTTCTGTATCATAATCTTTTAATCTGAAACTACCGAATTACAGAGCTCGTTGCACCCGTTCTAATGCGTTAGTTCGCACGAACGGCAAGCTCATAGAAATAAAGAAATGTGGCGGACGTGACTTAAACCACGCACATTTGCCGTCAAAGTCACCTGTACCTCCTTGCGTGGACAACACGTGCCAGGTGCATTCTAATTGGTGGGCTTCTGAGCCGTAGTAAAAAATGGGCGGGGCATAGTATGTATTTCTGAATGAAAGCTTTATTATCAGCCATATTACTACGCTGAATGTGGGAATAATAAATAGTTCCTAAGAAATCTGTATATATTTATTATTTACAGGATATTTCTAATTTCTAAAGTGTAATGTATGTATTGTCCACACACTAAAGAATACGTACATACCCACCAACGAAATAATAATATCTTGGGCTTCATTCAAACATTATCAGTATACATCCTAATTATTATTATTATTATTATTATTATTATTATTATTATTATTATTATTATTATTATTATTATTATTATTATTATTATTATTATTATTATTATTATTATTATTATTACAAGTTAGTGTGAGCATTAGGATGTATATTGTCATCTATACATGATTATGGACACCAATGCGCTTGTATTCATTGTATTGAATATTCTAGCTAGGTGGATCGGTCTCTTGGTATTATGTTGAAAAAGAGCAAAAAATGTGATTCAATCTAAATTTGTAGTCTAGCCAATCAATTTGCAATCATATATGCGACCTTTACAGGTAGCACATATCATTGTTTCAAAGATACAAAATTAAGTACTAATAACTTTCTTGCTGGTTATATAGAACCACTATATTTGGTATCAGATAAATTATACAGATATCATGTCAATATATATCTTGTGAATTACCATAAAGAACACATTGTTTAAGAATTTAAAATGCTTTATTTTCAGTAATTAAAACCAAACATTGTCTATAAAAGAAAACTGAATAAAGCAAGCATCACAAATACCGGTATTGTGTGGGTTGACAGTCATGCAAGTTCAGTGAATAGATCTATTTACAGCTATGCAAACCTGCTTAGTCTGGATGTACATGGATCTACTAAGATCATAGGTAGATCCAGGGGGCGCAGGGGGTGCCCTCCACCCTCACCCCCACCCCAATAAAATACTTCATTTTCAGTTTTTCATGAAATGCCATGAATGCTTTTTTTTTTCCTTATGTGCACCCTCCACCTTTTTCAAAATCCTGGATCTGCCTATGAAGATACTGTGCTGCAGTACAGTACAGGCATTTAATATATATGTAAAGCTTGGAGTTTGTACATTAGGGACCATTCAGTACTTATGACAGGGTGAGGTAGGAAGATTATCCAAAAACTCCTGTGAAAAAAATTAATAGCCCCCCTCAAATCTCTGTGAAATAATTGGTAATATAACCACCCTCAATTTCATGTGATAAAAATTTATGACCCTCACCCCCCAACACTTAACGCAATCATTGTCAGTTAAAAATCCTATTTGATAGCTATCCATATAAAAACAGCAATTTGTAGTACAGAATCTCTCAAAATAGGGGTAATTTTTTGTGAAAAAATTGTTAGCCCCCTCAAAAGTGTGTGAAAAAATTGATAGCCCCCCCCCCCCCTCTAAACATTGTGACAAAAGTTCATGGCCCGCCCAAAAATCATCCTACCCCACCCTGTAATAAATACTCAATGGTCCCTAATGTACAGTCATGACTCCTCAAATGCAACAATTGAATGTGAAAACTTTATATCCATTTTTCCATACCCGTGCCTAGTATAATACACTGATGTTCTATATATGTAAGCTCTCCATATTTTAGGCATCTGAATAAACCACAATCACAGATGACACACGGATATTGTGATGTCCCTTATAGGACCTATTACTGCTAACATGTCACTCGGTCGATACCATGCAACTTTTACCATTTTTTTCATTCTTTTTTTCGTTCTTTTTTGGTATCCCTTTGGCCTAAATAATGGGCATATGCCATCCTCAGCTCGTTTTACTTGTTTTTCATGTGTTTTGATTCCACTTTCTATTATTTCAAGTCTATATCGTTCCCCATATACACTTTCTTGTAATATTACGCAAAATTCACTTAGGTCTTTCACTACCCTGTCTTCTTGTGTTCTACTGGTGTCTCGTAGTATCCTTACAACTTTTTGCACTAGACATATCTTTTGAGCTTTTTAGCAACACTCTAATGCAGGCAGTTCACAATGCACAATCCAGATGTAGGCCCTATCTCCAATCACAGTTTACTGACGACTTAAATTTGCTTTCTACTTGCTGCCACCAGTCCATGAGTCATGCAAAATCCCGGTATAATCTTTCAGACACACATTTACTATGATGTTTCGTTGTCGTTGTGTTATTTGAGTCAATCCCGGTGTACCTAATCCTATGAATGCGTATTGAGATTCTTCTAATCGTGCAACACTAATAGTCTCCATTTATGACAAAAAAAACCATGACATTCGAGTTTACTGCAATAGGTTACTGTGATGACAAACGGGTACTCAATTTATTTAAGCCCCATTTTAATATTGCAGCAAGATTATACCGAGCGTCACAGTCGAGTAAGTCTACCGATACTGGCGGGATTACTGGTGCGTTTTAGCTGTCAATATTGAGATGCGGGGATTAACTTTTCGTCGGCGCACTGCAATAGTTTTTAAAGGATTATACGTGCCTGGCCTTCCAGGGTCAAAATCTGCGATAATTGTACTTAATAATTATGGGTTTTTGCCTATATCTCAAAAAGTACTGGTTCGATTTTTAATCTGAAACTACCGCCGAAGAGAGCTCTTTGTACCCGTTCTAATGCGCCATCACACGACCCAAAGCTCATAGAAATAAAGAAACATGGTGGACGTGACTGTATACACGTCTTTAGCCTGCACACGTGGACAACACGGCCTTGGTGCATTCTAATTGGTTGGATTTTAGGCGTAGTAAAAAAATGTGAGGGGTATAGTAGGGAATTTGTGAATGAATGTGAAAAATGGGTGGGGCATAGTAGAAATTTGTGAAATTAGCACTCCATGACTTCCATATCCACGACTCATGTCCATGTTCATTACATCATTAACTTAGAAAAACACACACAAAAAAAAATCGTATTAAATGTACTGTCACAGTCATCACTTATTGCTCATCATTACTTTTATGAAATCCCTCAACCTTTGATTTTCCTCCCTCAGTTCTTTATTTTCCTTCCGTAAGTCCTCTGTGTTCACTTTTCCTTTTTGCAAATAACATCGTTTTTCTTCATTATGCAGTTCCTCCACATTTCTTATCGCTAATTCTCTTGCTGCCATCGCCTCTTTTAACCTCCGTTTAATTGTAATCAGTTCTGTACAGTGTGGCTCCGGCTGTTCTAAAATCATCTGCATTCTTCTTTTCTTTACTCTTGGTTCTCCTGTATTTACTATTACTTTTACCTTGTCATGTTGTTCAGTTGTATGTGTAGTTTCTTTCTGTTCTACGTTCATATGTATTACTTTATGATCTACTTCATTTTCTTTATCCTCAATTTCCCTTTTTTCTGCAGCTTTAGGACGACCCACTTTCTTTACTTCTGGCCCCACCCTTCCCTTTGGACTCAAATAAAATTTGTTATCCCCCACAAATGGTTCGCTGGATCTAAAAAGGTTTACTCTCCCCTCATCCCATCCATGCTTCTCTCGCCCATGTCGGATTACGTCAAATTCTATTACCGTTGTCATATGACAATCCAAACATCGAAATTTTTCAATGTTCTGTGAGTGTGAATGTTTCCAATGTCTCTGCAGGGCCCCCATTCTTTTACACTTTGCCCCACAGAAACACTTGTATCCTCCCTGCACCTCCTCGAACCCCCTTTCTTTCATTGAAACACCGACATCTTCATCTCTTAGTATTTGTGATATCCCAGGTACCTCTCGTACATCGTTGACAATTTCCCCATCTTCCATATCATAATCAAGATTATTTTCTTCGCCGCAATAAATCAACACTTCTGGATCCATCTGTAATTTAGAATTGTTTGGCATTTAATCATTCTGTTTCCAGAACAATGGCATTATTTCATTATATCAATGTGTTAGCATTGACATTCATATTAAAAAAAATAATAATAATAATTAATATTTCTATTTCAGTTTTTCATCAATCCTAACAACACAAAAACATCAACACAACATTTCATTTCTCATTCGTAACTCTAAATTAGTTGTTCAGTTGTCTGTGTACTAACAGTACTTTTATCATTTTTTAATTGTAACCAACATTGTGGTGTATCATTATGTTCATATAACTTTATGTGATCTATATGTACAATACATACATGACCATTTTTAGCTTTTTGTAATTCATAGTCAACATCACCCAGTTTTTCCCACTACAAGATATGGACCAATCCATCTTTTTCCAGTTTTTTATTTTTAAATCTGGAGAGTTTAGTACCCATACCCATTCCCAACATTGAAATGTCTCATTCTACATTTTTTGTCATAGTATGTTTTATTCCTTGCTATTGAACTATCTAAATACTTTCTGGCTTTTGCGTAAGATTCACTTGTGACATCTCTAATCCACTGTACATATTTTTGAAATACATTGTGGTCTTGGTGATTCTAATATAGCATCACCATAAACTAATTCAATGGCTGTGCGATTTTCAGTACCAAACATAAGTAAATTTGGTGTACACTTTATAGTTTGATGTATCGTAGAATTAAAAGCCTGTTGCAAATATGGTAAAAATT
Source organism: Streblospio benedicti (assembly GCA_019095985.1). NCBI lineage: Eukaryota > Metazoa > Annelida > Polychaeta > Spionida > Spionidae > Streblospio > Streblospio benedicti. The sequence continues at coordinate 33,325 of JAGTTF010000418.1, forward strand.
CATTTCATAATAGTAAGGCATAATAATTTGTAAAATAGTGGTTCTTCTGTACTAGTACCATTGCTTCCGAAGGAAGCCTCTCTCAAAAAATACGGTACCAGCCAATGACTTGCGTTCCACAATCACACTATCATCTTGATTTGCGTGTGTGCAGTTCCTGCCATACCAGTGAGAAAATTAAAAACAACATATTTGAAGATATACCGGGAATCCTCTTTCATTACGAAAGAATGTGTAATAAAGCATTTTGATTATAATAATATCATTTACACATATGGATTAGCAACCTATGATGTATATTTATTAAATACATAACTATTCTAAAACAAGTTGATAGGCAAAGTAATCAAACTTTTTTATTTAAAATAAAATCAAAGCACAACGTTCTCATTCTCTGGCTTTGACATTTTATTTTAGTTATAATATGCTGTAAACGTGTCCAAAATTGTATTTTGTCAGTATAGAAGCTATTTTTATGCACCATTGAAGTGAACAAAACCAAACAGGACAACCAAACATTCCTTATTGTCTCAATATTTCACTTGGGAACGACCTGGCTCATTCTGGTCACGTGACGGGAAACATATGAGACATTTTAGTAAGAGAGGTCACTTTGAAGAAGCACGATTCATAAAAAAAATATATAAAAATTAGATATTTATTATATTATACCATTTAAAATATAAGTAAATTTGGTAAACACTTTGTAGTTTGATGTAAAAAAAAATTAAAGCCTGTTGCAAATATGGTAAAAATTCATTCCAACTATCTGGATTTTCCTCAACTACAGATCTGAGCATTTTTTTCAAAGTTCGGTTATTTCTTTCAATAACAGCATTTCCTTGAGGTCTGTAACGAGCAGTTTTAGTTTTATGAATGTCAAGGATTTTACATAATTCTTTCACTAGATCAGACTCAAAATTCTTTGCACCATCTGAATGTAATTGTAAAGGATAGCCAAATCTAGTAAAAAACTGAGTACATAAAATGTCAGCACAAGTATAAGCTGAACATTCTTTGAGTGCATAGAACTCACTATATTTAGTAAATTCACAACTCGCAACCATTATTCCAATATGACCATCATTACTAGTTGGAACTTTCATTATATCAATGGATACTCGATCCATTCTGTGAAACGAAAGGTTTAGAGTGTAATGGAGACTTTCTTAGGATCAAGTTTTTCATTCATCTGCTCACAAATTTTACATTTCAAGCACCATCTGTCAACATCAGCTTTTATATCCAGGCCAATAAAAGTGCCTTTGTAATCTATCAAAAACTTTATTTTTTGACCTACATGTGCTGCAGTCTTATGATTATGTATCAATTGTAGAATATCATTTTCATTTTTTGATGGAACAACAATTTGTAACCATTGTTTCCCACTTTTTACAGTACATGTACTTTCTGTATAAGATGTCACCATGTATTTCTAGATGTTTCCATCTCTGACAAAAGAATTATGAATTCTCTGTCCTTATCTTTTAAAAAATATCTTTATCCGTCGGATCATTTTTCTCTTTCTTTAATTTCAGAATGTCACGTATTATAGGATCTTCATTTTGAAGTTTTTCAATGTCATTATGAGAAAAATTAACAAACCAATTTGATTCAAACAGTGGCACAAATTCATGGTTAGTTTGTGTGATATTTCTATCCACATTTTCATCATCAGAAACATTGTTTGTGGTATTCTCACTTTCTAAAGGTACATTAACATTTTCAACAACATTAACCCGAGAATTTTATTGATGACTAGGTAAACTTAGGTTTAGCATTACATGCAGATAGATTCCTATATGTAACCTGAGTTATTGTTTTCATATTCTGGTTTTGCGTCACGAGGACGTGACTAATTCAAGCAAGGGGGTGTACTGTAGTAAATGAGCTTTATACATGACAGTTTGACTGTGTATGGAGTTAAACGATATTGTACTGTTAGTCATTATATTAGTAGAAGTAATGTAGTACTTACAAAATATATTGGGTTTAGTTAAATGAATTATAAAGCTTATGGTAATATTTAGCCAATGTTTACAATATTTAAATACTACCTTTCCGGTACTGAATTGTCACGCGGGCATGATGGGATATATTGGGACACAGCTGACATGTTTTGTGCATCTGGTCCCTCAGTAGCGCCGTGGTTTTGAGCGTTTGACTTGAAAACAGGAGTTGTCTATGCTTCGTAATGTTCGCGCCCTGGTCATGGCAGACACAGTGTCGATAAAAGGTATATGGAAAATGCGTCTGTCACTGAGTTGCTGATTTCCACACAGCGGCGTCGCCATCCGTACAGTGTTACTAGGCGGTAGCGGCATAGCGAAAGGTTCATCAGTAGCCTCGTTAAAAGGCGTGTCAATTTGTGAGGAGAGCCACACCTCTGCGTAAAAAGAACTCGCCTAGTTTGAAAACTATAGCTGGTGATCCCTCCATTACCTTGGCTCAGTTGGTTACCTAACATACCAAACAAACCTTAATCCCACGCCCGGGTGCCAGAGCCTAGCTCGAGCCTGACGGGTGCGCACCTGCAAACGGACCACTGGACAAGGATAATAATAATAATAATAATAATAATAATAATAATCTGGTTACTATAGTAATGCAGAGAAATATAAGTGTACAAAAGCAAGGCAGTGAAGATGAAAATGCGGACAATTTAAGTTGGAAACAACGAGGACTTTTAACCATTGTGGGATTTAATTGTACAAATGTAAGTTGAATGATTATTATTATATATTAGAAGTTGTCAATGTGTAATATTGTTTTAACTGTCACTTGAAGCTATTGTTTACGCTTTGAACGTGTACAATAGTTATTAATAAACTTATGAATGACAATTGACCTTGTTGTTTGTATACAATAGTAAATAACCTTAGAAAAACTAGGAAGGGTTGTTACATTAGTAACCTACAAAATAAGCTAAGCTTGTAACCGTTGATGCACAATGAAAGGTGAGTTCTAGACACTAGTCTAACTGTTAGTGTGAGTCTTCGGTACACGTCACAATTGAACCCGAGTCAATAATGCGCATGACCACTATACTCTTTTTAAACTGTAGTCAATCCTGATAGAGCTGGTGGTGAACTGTGACATTTGGAGAATCAGCATGGTTGATTGACTACGGTTGAAGTTGAAACATTATGACAATGCCACGGTGGCCATCTAAAAAATACAACTTTTGACCCAGATTGATAACATGCTATTCATCAGATTGGAATTTGTCACGCTCAGATAATAAGCAATACATGAATAAAAAGCATGGGTACCTCATTATGAGGGGTAATTGGATTTTCCCAGACACACTTGTAGTAGAGTAAAAAATCAACTTAAAATATCCTGAACCCAGACAATTTACCTAACAAACATTTTTGCACAGAAACCTTCTATATGGTTTCTGAAGCTCAAAAAATTTCAATCCAAATTCAACCTTGGGGAACTCCCTCCACGTAGAAAATAAAATGACCGCCAACGCTATTATGAAAATCAAACTTTTTGTGTATTTGACTTGCCAAGCATCTATAATACATCAATTTTAAGGTTTCCAGATACAAGGATTTCATTTTGGTGCTTTTCATATTGATTTGACCTTAACTTGACCTTCAAATCCAAAATGGCTGCCCGTCAGTATAGTAATTTTTTTGTATGTGAGCTACATATTCTAAAAAGTACATCAACTTTATTGCTTTTATATAAAAAGCATTTTTTTGGTACAAATATTGTGATTAATTGTTATTGTGACCTCCCCATATGGCCGTTATAACAATACGGTAGAAGTGATAGTTAAATTAACAATTCTGATATTAGATTTACAATTATGAATTTTTATCAAAGTGATTTTGTAACTAACTTTAAGTTAGTTGCTTTAAGAGATCCCATCTTTTTGCAGATAAACAGAAACTTGTCACTGCAGTTCCTGTAATATTGTTGACTATCCTGTTTCTGTAATGTTAACCATTCACACAATTTTGTGAATGTTTCATCATTTTTTATGTAAGTTTCTAGTATTTTTGTCACCAGTTGAGGCTGGCCAATGTGCCAAAACTGTTGTAAACATGATCGATAAACATGACACTTTGTATCAGCTTCTCAAATGTCACATGATTCAAAAAGGTTTTTCATCACTAAGATGAGCACTCACACTAAGTAAGCTATTCTGAAGTAGGCCAGTATTACTATCATTGTTTATTATCTGTACAATGCCACTTCAAGGACATTTAGGGTAGTGCCTAGCATCCTCAAAATCAAGTTCCTCATAAGCTCATTGCAGATCAAGCAGGAACAGGAACTTTTAAGTCAAATTGTCCAATTTTTATAGCACAATTCATGAAGAAAATGAAGCCTAGAAATTTGACGTTCTTCATACTCCCTGTGATACTGAAGATAAAGTTAATTGACACTTTGTGGCATGTTTCCTCCCACCACCCTATAGCATATATGGTTGTTCTGATTTCCTATAGGTGGTATTACTTTTCCAATGTTTTCCAATGTAAAATGCAGTAATATTCAATCAATAAAAACATGTACATAAATGAAAACATGACTCATTGTATATCTGCAAAAAAGTGTGGATTCTTTAAAGGATTAAACACATCAAACTGTGTCTACTTTATCAATATACACAAGATATACAAATCACCCATCACCATCTATGCAAATCACACATATATATTCATCTATACTGGATTTAATTTGCCTGAATAAATCATGTTTTATTGCATGAATTTGACATTGGAAAAACATTGAAACAATGAAAACGCAAAACCAATAATTGGAAATAAAGTGCAACCATATGTAAGTTGTGATATTACTACCAGATTATGGTGAATCATGATCCATATATTAATTAGGAATTAATGACTACTCCTTTTTAATAAATATTATGGGTTGAAATAAACATCACAAGTGCAAGTTTCAAACAGAAACCAAATAGTTAGTTATCAAAATCTCTTTGGTAAAAATTCCTAATTGTAAATTTTATATCACTATCTATCCCTTACAGCATTGTATTAACGGCCATATTGGAAGGTCAAAATAATGTCAAATCATTATATGTGTGTCACAAATGATTTCTTTGTATGAAAAACAATAAAGTTGATGTACTTTAGTAATATGTAGCTCACATACTTCTTCACAAACTTCTAATATTATACTGAAGGGGCAGCCATCTTTGAGTTGGAGGTCAAAATAAGGTCAAATCATTATGAAATCACCAAAAATGAAATTCTTGTGTCTGGAAACCTTAAAATTGATATATTATAGATGCACCCAAAGGTTTTAATGAATCTAATTTTAAGTAACTAACATTCATCTCATTAACCATCACAAGAATGCATGTCATTTCGTGAGCATCTGTGCATGTCAAGAACATCTCGTATTTTTAATGTGTGTAATTGACGTTAAATAAATTCTATTAAATAAAAAAAATATATAGATGCTTGTAAAGTCAAATACACAGATTTTTCATAATAGCGTTTTGGATTTTCGTACATGGAGGGAGTTCCCCAAGGTTGAATTCGGTTGAACTATTATTTGAGCTTCAGTGGACCATATAGAAAGTGTCTGTCCATTTTTTTATGTTAGGTAAAATGTCCATGTCCATTGAAAATTTTACCCTACTATTGACAGATTCCCTTACAAAGATATTACATACATAATATATACAGCAAATACGACAGTTTTCGACACTTTTAGTGCATATGTGCAATAACGGATTTATTTTGAAAAAGATTAAAAGTATAAATATCACAAATGTGAATATCCTACATGGATTGATATATTTATATGTAGTTACATAAAATGCAGTGCTGGTTTAAAAGACATCACCCATTGCAAGGGTGGATCCAGAGCTCTAGGTTTGGTAGGTTTGCAAGAGCTGAGAAGGCAAGCACCAACGGTGCGCAGCCAGTATGGGGGTCTGGGGGCATGCCCCCAGGAAAATTCTAAAAAAATACAATGAAAATGGTGCATTCTGGGGACATTTTAGCCTTATTTTTCTCAATAAAAAAATATTTTTGCAGAATCTTTACCAGGTTCCAGAAAATGGTGTAAACTGGTGCCCCCCTGCATTGTTCTTTTCAAAAGCCGGTGACAATTTTCGACATATAGATCTAGATGTGACAGTTTTCGACAACACACAGTGCACAAATGAAAACTAAAAAGCTTACAACTCTTTAGACAAAGGGCTTATCCAATTCAGGCAGGCCATAGTCATATGTATTTTCTACACACACCAAAGATTACTTTTTATTGTGTGTGTAATTAAATGGATTAAACCCGACAGTTTATATGACTATCCACAGAGCTCAGTAGCACTGGAAAAGTGTTCCTTATACAAGTTGTTACGTTCTGCAAACACACGGTATTAATCAATACTTTCAAGACTTCGCATTCCTGGAATCTTTATTCACTCACCAAATGTTAGGTACTTTGTAATTGTATAGTATTTCCTTTATTTGTTGACAAAACTAAACTAAAGGGTTGTATTTGAAATATATCTTGTTCTTGTTCTTGATTAGTAGACCGCAAGTGGATCAGTGACTATGTAGGCACTGGTCTCCCCTAACGGGGACGGAGTGAGGTGCGCCTATGGTGTAAAAGGCGCCAGCTGACTCTGGAATGAGGTAATTGAGTCAACTTCGGCAACGAACTTTGGTAGTTCATCCCATTCCGAAATTGTACGAACTACAGTCCCTTTCCATAATGGAGAGTTTTTGTTACATCCAGTCAGTCTTTGTAACTTCCATTTGTGGGCTCTGTGTGCTTGTGTTTCAGAGCTAACCAGGTCTATTGAGTCAGGTGGTAGATCTAGCTGGCCATTTAAAATCTTGTAGAATAGAGTCAACCTTTGATTACGACGCCGCTGCTCTAAGGTTTGCCACTTGAGGTCGCGCAATAAAGCCGTGACAGAAATGATACCACGAGCACCGCGCGACCAGCGGGCATCGCGGCGCTGTATTGTTTCTAAACGGTTACCCTCTTCCTTAACAGTTGTGTCCCAAATGGCCCCACAATATTCCATAGAGGATCTTACCAATGATATATAAGCTAATTCTCTAAGTTTATATTGGGAGGCCCCCCTAGTTCCTGTTCTGTAAAAAATAGCTTTCTATTTGCGTCTTGTAGTATCTTACCCTGTCGAAAACTGTCTCCATCTGCATTTTCACGGACACAATGTGTTCAGCAAAATAAAAGAATGTTGTTGGGTATATAATGGTGAACATTTTATTATTTTAAAGGCAATCGTATATGCTACAACAGTACAAACATGCTAAAACTGATTTATGGCATAATGCTAATGAACACAATGAAATATACGTCAACATTGAGCATGCCCTAGTGTTTACCAGAATAGTTTAATATTTTTCAATGTTTCATGCTAATAGTTGAATTTTAGAACTTCTGGATATTTTATACCTGTCAAAATGTAAAGTCTTTATCACCTTGACGACATTCTCCAATGTTTGGAAGAGAGTGGCAAAGCCACATCAGTAAGTCTAGTAGGCACTATATCTATATATTCTCTCAGTACTAATATGATCACGTAGAAATGAGCCAACTAAAATAGTCCACAGTATGCACCAATATAAATATATGGATATTAGAACCTCATAGAAAAGGTTAATAGGCATTTGCTATTAAGCAAATGCTTAATAGCATAGCAAAATATGCCTGAACATGGTTTTCTTTACATATTTCATTTACAATTAATCAACTTTAGAACAAAATAAACATTTATTGTATATTGTTGCACTTATTTATTGTATATTATTCTACTTATCAATTCTCTAGATTACAAGCCCAGCCTGACATCTTCAAA
>JAGTTF010000418.1:41246-52083 GCA_019095985.1 Streblospio benedicti
CTATTTAAGACGGGTTGGGACCAAGAGAAGTTATCTTATTATAAAAGTATTCAAATACTTAAGGTGATTCTCTGCTGCAGAGTACTTACACACTCTCCTCCTGTACACAATAGTTTCATGATGGAGTTGGTTATTGAAACTTTTGTAATTTTAAACACATGTGATAAAATAGTTTTACATAATGGAGTTGATTATATTGGTCTTATTATAGAAGTGGTCTCAACATAAATGTCCTAATGGGAGTTTTGAAAGTGCCAAGAAAACATGCATAATCATAAAACTATACAATAACTATAGACGTGTACATATTGCATTAAAATATCATTAGTTTAGAAATCAAATGAAATATTTTCCATAATGCAATCTTAGTGAGACAACACTATGCAATAATCAAATAATCACTTCTAGCTTGATTGTTTTAGGGGTAAGCTATACAAATGGAACATAGCTTTATTGTTTGTTGAAGATGTGGGATAAAACAATATAATAGAGGAATATCACACACTTTATCAAAATTACTATTGCATGTGTATCAAATAGGAAGTCCCACAACTAATATATAACATTACTACGTCAGTTACAGTGTCGTTGTACATGTTAAATACATAAACATTATAAAATGTATCATGTAAAATACATAACTCTATCACAGATTTCGATAGAAATGCTACCATAATGTTTCATGTATCACATCACAATTTCAAGTTTCCCCCACTCTTAAGCTTGTAAAGGCCTACCAGATTTTCAAGCCCCAACAAACCATCAAGTTGAGTTTTCCAGCCCTGCACCCATCCCCCACACCGTTTTCTTTCACACACCCTGAACCATGATAAAACTTTTTGTAACATCATAAAACTAAATGTGAGATTGAGAAAGTCACGCAGTGTCACTGACAAGGTGTGTCTCTTAATGGATTGAAGGGGTGTCTTGTTAGCAAAAATATTACTATTGTGGAAATTTGAATTGTATTTGTTGTTGTGCATCATCGTCCAGGATGGACTCCGCTGACCAGGGGTGTGGCCTCCCTGGTCGTGGGGACTCCACAACTGACCCAGCGTCTGACTGCCCTGGTCAAGAGGACTCTGCATCTGATCAGGCAAACATAGGAGCAGTAAGTAGGGTGCATTCTATATTATTGTGGGTTTTCTTCTTTTCTCTATATTGGGGGACTATCTTGAGACAAAGCACATTGCGGTTAAATGAATGGTTATAAAGGATCATTTATTCTCTCTAGCTGTGAACTCAAGTATCTGTAAATTGTGAAATGGACACTAGTCTAACTGTGACTCTTCGGTACACGTCACAATTGAACCTGAGTCAATAATGGGCATGACCTCTACACTCACTTCAACTGTAGTCAATCCTGACAGAGCTGGTGGTGAACTGTGACATTTGGAGAATCAGCATGGTTGATTGACTACGGTTGAAGTTGAAAACATTATGACAATGCCACGGTGGCCATCTAAAATAACAACTTTTGACCCAGATGGATAACATGCTATTCATCAGATTGAAATTTGTCATGCTCAGATAATAAGGAATAGATGAATAAAAAGCATGAGTACCCCATTATGGGGGTAACTGGATTTTCCCAGACACACTTTGTAGTAGAGTAAAAATCGACTTAAAATTTCAAGAACCCAGACAATGTACCAAACAAACTCAAAAAATTTCAACCAAATTCAACCTTGGGGAACTCCCTCCACGTACGAAAAATCCAAAATGGCCGCCAATGCTATTATGAAAATCAAACTTGTTTGTGTATTTGACTTACAAGCATCTATAATACATCAATTTTAAGGTTTCCAGATACAAGGATTTCATTTTTGGTGCTTTCATAATGATTTGACCTTATTTTTGACCTTCAAATCCAAATGGCTGCTCCGTCAGTATAGTATTTTTTGTATGTGAGCTACATATTCCTAAAGTACATCAACTTTATTGCTTTTTATATAAAAAGCATTTTTAACAAATATTGTGATTTAATAATATTGTGACCTCCCCATATGGCAGTTATAACAATAAGGTAAGTGATTGTTAAATTAACAATTCTGATATTAGATTTACAATTATGAATTTTTATCAAAGTGATTTTGGTAACTAACTTTAAGTTAGTTGCTTTGAGATCCACATCTTTGTGCAGATATACAGAAACTTGTCACTGCAGTTCCTGTAATGTTGTTGATTATCCTGTTTCTGTAATGTTAACCATTCACACAATTTTTGTGAATGTTTCATCATTTTCTTTACGTAAGTTTCTAGTATTTCTGTCATCAGTTGAGGGTGGCGAATGAGCCAAAACTGTTGTAAACATGATCGATAAACATGACACTTTGTATCAGCTTCTCGAATGTCACATGATTCTAAAGGTTTTCATCACTAAGATGAGCACTCACACTAAGTAAGCTATTCTGAAGTAGGCCAGTATGACTATCATTGTTTATTATCTGTACAATGCCACTTGAAGGAAATTTAGGGTAGTGCCTAGCATCCTCAAAATCAAGTTCCTCATAAACTCATTGCAGATCAAGCAGGAACTTAAGTCAAATTGCACAATTTTTTATAGCACAATTCATGAAGAAAATGAAGCCTAGAAATTTGACGTTCTTCATACTCCTGTGATACTGAAGATAAAGTTAATTGACACTTTGTGCCATGTTTCCTCCCACCACCCTATAGCATATATGGTTGTTCTGATTTCCTATAGGTGGTATTACTTTTTCCAATGTTTTCCAATGTAAAATGCAGTAATATTCAATCAATAAAAACATGTACATAAATGAAAACATGACTCATTGTATATCTGCAAAAAAGTGTGTGTTCTTAAAGGATTAAACACATCAAACTGTGTCTACTTTATCAAGATACACAAGATATACAAATCACCCATCACCATCTATGCAAATCACACATATATATTAATCTATACTGGATTTAATTTGCCTGAATAAATCATGTTTTTATTGCATGAATTTGACATTGGAAAAACATTGAAACAATGAAAACGCAAAACCAATAATTGGAAATAAGTGCAACCATGTGTAAGTTGTGATATTACTACCAGATTATGGTGAATCATGATCCATATATTAATTAGGAATTAATGACTACTCCTTTTTAATAAATATTATGGGTTGAAATAAACATCACAAGTGCAAGTTTCAAACAGAAACCAAATAGTTAGTTATCAAAAATCTCTTTGGTAAAAATTCCTAATTGTAAATTTTATATCACTATCTATCCCTTACAGCATTGTATTAACGGCCATATTGGAAGGTCAAAATAATGTCAAATCATTATATGTGTGTCACAAATGATTTCTTTGTATGAAAAACAATAAAGTTGATGTACTTTAGTAATATGTAGCTCACATACTTCTTCACAAACTTCTAATATTATACTGAAGGGGGCAGCCATCTTTGAGTTGGAGGTCAAAATAAGGTCAAATCATTATGAAATCACCAAAAATGAAATTCTTGTGTCAAAATTGGAAACCAAAGGTTTTTGAAAATTTTAAGTAACTAACATCATCTATAGATGGTTAAATTATAAACCCAAAGGTTTTAATGAATCTAATTTTAAATTAAACAGTGAATCAATCACTTAATCTTTATAAATCTTAATTTTTTTGACCCTACACAACGTGTATGTTACATAATTTAACAAATACTTCACAGCTTTCTACTGTCGGAACAAAATATAAACAGTGTTGCATGACGGGAAATCTGTTGCCGCTTGCTTTAAACCACTGCTACAGCTTGTGACGTCACTAAAGGCTATTCATTATGTAGATAGTGCTTGTTCGGTTGTTGACACAACGTTTATCAGTGTCTTGTAACCTTTAATCTAGACTTTATTGACATTTTATTCACATTTATTTGGCACTGATCATGGACATTGATAAATCATTTGAATCTCTTATTCTGATGTCAGTAGTAGCTGGTATTAGTGGTAGATCTAGTTCTATTTCTACCTACAACAGCACTCATAAAATGATCAGATTTCTATTAATCCAGAATTCTAATAATAAAAAAGATGCTTTAAAATGTATCAAACAACTATAGTTTGCATGTAACAAATAGTAACTATGTGTTCATATTGTGCATGCATCCCAATCAAATTTAAAAAAATAAAAACCCAACCAATCAACAATACACATATTGGTATGACACCAAAGTATGACTTGCATTCCCTACTAAAAATAGTTAACATGTAAGCACACAAATTGAAACCATCTACACAATAACATGAGGGATTCACTGTAAGCAGACAAATTTAAATAGCATTATAAACATATAAGATACTTCCAAACAATAAGTTGATAGTACATATATGGATCAGTCACAAATATTTTTCTCTCCAACATATTTTCAAAGTAAATGCTGTACCATATAGCTTTGAATTAAATAATAATTTTATTTGCAAACAAGTCTTCTTCACTACAACATATTTTCAACTGGATCGAAAGTGTTCAGAGAGCACAGCTCTAACCCAGTCTTTTTAATGTATTGGTGATAAACGCCATCTTTCTTTCTCTACCTTTTTGAACAGAGGTGGTGGGGATTGAATGGATACTGATGACTTCAATTACAGAAAGTTGTCACTGCAGTTCCTGGAATATTATTGACTATCCTGTTTCTGTAATGTTAACCATTCACACAATTTAGTAAATGTTTCATCATTTTCTTTATATAAGTTTCTAGTATTTTTATCATCAGTTGAGAGTGGCAAATGTGCCAAAACTGTTGTAAACATGATCGATAAACATGATACTTTGTATCAGCTTCTCGAATGTCACATGATTCAAAAGGTTTTTCATCATTAAGATGAGCACTCACACTAAGTAAGCTATTTTGAAGTAGGCCAGCATTACTATCGTTGTTTATTATCTGTACAATATCACTTGAAGAACATTTAGGGCAGTGCCTAGCATCCTCAAAATCAAGTTCCTCATTGTAGAACTTGTTAAGTCAAAATGCCCACCAGATCTTAACAGACTTGCATCACATTGCTTTTTACTAGATACAGGACACTTTGCTTCCTTTAAGTTCTTAGGTGAAGTGTACATTTTATAGCAAAATTCATGAAGAAAGGAAACCTAGAAATTTGAAGTTTCTCATACTCCTGTGATACAGAAAATAAAGTTAATTGACACTTTGTGTCATGTTTTCTCCCACCACCATATAGCACATATGGTTGTTCTGATTTCCTATAGGTGGTTTTACTTTTCCAATGTTTTCCAATGTAAAATGCAGTAATATTTAATCAATAAAACATGTACATAAATGAAAACATGACTCATTGTATATCTGCACAAAAGTGTGGATTCTTTGAGGATTAACTACATCAAACTGTGTCTACTTCATCACATTAGACAAGATTTACAAATCACCCATCACCATCTATGCAAATCACACATATATTCATCTATACTGGATTTAATTTGCCTGAATAAATCATGGTTTTATTGCATGAATTTAACATTGGAAAACATTGAAACATTGAAAAAGCAAAACCAATAATAGGAAATCAGTGCAACCACATGTAAGTTGTGATATTACTAGCAGATTATGATGAATCCTGATCCATATATTAATTAGGAATTAATGGCTACTGCTTTTAAATAAATATTTTTGGTTGAAATAAACATCACGAGTGCATGTTTCAAACAGAAACAAAATAGTTAGTTATCGAAAATCTCTTAGGTAAAAATTCCTAATTGTAAATTTTATATCACTATCTATCCCTTACAGCATTGTATTAACGGCCATATTGGAAGGTCAAAATAACGTCAAATCATTATATGTGTGTCACAAATGATTTCTTTCTGCCAAACTAATAAAGTTGATGTACTCTAGAAATATGTAGCTCACATACTTCTTCACAAACTTCTAAAATTATATTGAGAGGGGCAGCCATTTTGGAGTTGGAGGTCACAATGAGGTCAAATCATTATGATATCACCAAAAATTAAATCTTTGTACCTGGAAACCTTAAAATTGATATATTATAGATGCACCCAAAGGTTTTAATGAATCTAATTTTAAATAATTAACATTCATCTCATTAACCATCACAAGAATACATGTCATTTTGTGAGCATCTGTGCATGTCAAGAACACCTCGTATTTTTAATGTGTGTAATTGACGTTAGATAAATTCTATTAAATAAAAAAATATATAGATGCTTGTATCAAATACACAAAAAGTTAGATTTTCATAATAGCGTTTGGATTTTCGTACGTGGAGGGAGTTCCCCAAGGTTGAATTTGGTTGAACTATTAATTGAGCTTCAGTGGAACATATACCCGGTAGAAAGTGTCTGTGCAAACTTTTTTATGTTAGGTAAAATGTCCATGTCCATTGAAAATTTTACCCTACTATTGGCAGATTCCCTTATAAGATATTATGTACATAATATATAGAGCAAATGCGACAGTTTTCGACACCTTTAGTGCATATGTGCAATAACGGATTTATTTTGGAAAAATATTTAAATGTAGTTACATAAAATGCAGTGCTGGTTTAAAAAGACATCACCCATTGCAAGGGTGGATCCAGAGCTGAAGGTTTGGTAGTTTTGCAAGAGCTGAGAAGGCAAGCACCAACGGTGCGCAGCCGAGTATGGGGGTTCTGGGGGCATGCCCCCCAGGAAAATTCTAAAAAAATACAATGAAAATGGTGCATTCTGGGGACATTTTAGCCTTGTTTTTTCTCAATAAAATATTTTTTGCAGAATCTTTACCAGGTTCCAGATCCTGGTGTAACCTGGTCTGGATCTGCCCCTGCATTGTTCTTTTCAAAAGCCGGTGACATTTTTCGACATATAGATCTAGGTGCGACAGTTTCCGACCACATACAGTGCACACATGAACACTACGAGGCTGAACAAACAAATCTGTAGACAAAGGGCTTATCCAATACAGGCAGGACATTGTCATATGTATATTTTCTACACACACACCAAAGATTTTTTTTTTATTTTGCAATTGATTAATTAAATGGATTAAACCCAACAGTTTATATGACTGTCCACAGAGCTCAGTAGTACTGGAAAAGTGTTCTTATACAAGGAATTGTTACATTCTGAAAACACACGATATTAATCAATACTTTAAAGACTTTTCATTCTTGGAATTTTATTCTGTATTCACTCACCAAATGTTAGATACTTTGTAATAATATAGTATTTCCTTTATTTGTTGACAAAACTAAAGGTTTGTATTTGAAATATATTATGTAAAAATGCTTACAATCTTGTGTCTGTAGTAATCTTTACCCCTGTCGAAAACTCCCCATATTACGGACATAATGTATTTAAAAGAATGTTAAAGGACTTGGATATATAAGGACCATTTATTTTATTATTTTAAAGACAATTATACGTCACCATTAGTAATTCTAAAGTTTTTACCAATTAATATTTTTTTCAATGGCTTTATAAAATGAATTTTATAACTTTGGAATTTTATATTCAAAAAGCCTTTTAACTAAACAGTATGTCTATACAGATCTATGTCTAAAACTCTAACAATCTTTTATTGCAATGAGTGAGACTTGTTGGAAAAAAAAATCTCACGTCGTAAGGCGCCTTCCACCTGATCATTCTGGGGTTTTTACCCCAAAGGAAAATTTAAAATTTGCCTCAATTTGGTGCTATCTGGTGGATTTCAGAAACATTTTCAGTGTTTTCAGTTGACAACAAAATATAGGTTTCATCAATCAATATTTTTTTTTCATCCAATCTATATCCTTTGAGAAGTATTAGTAGGCCAGTGGGTGGTTCCAAAAATTGCATCCTGATTAAAATGAACACTCAGAAATCATGGGTAACCATTTTAAAATAGTCATTACACTTAAAACAGGCATTTTTCATTACCACAATATCAGTCATTTTTGGTACTTTTTCCTTATTATATTCATATGTTTACTTTTGATCTGTTCACAACATCCTTTTAAATTGGAACTTAAAGCAAGGCTGTTGCTTTGTGTCTGGCCTTGCAAGCTGGACTGACAACCAGACTGGTCAATGTTCCTTCAAGGATTTTTGATATCAGCCGTTCTGATAATGGAGAGAAAATTTCAAAATCATCATTTGTTTGAATGGGGTAGGTAATACTACTCATTTTGGTGGTTTGTGACGAAGTTTTAAAATATAATTAAAGCATTAAACTTTGTTGATTTTAAACCAGCCAGTTGTCCCCAAATATAGATCCAGTCCTGAAAAAGTTTGTTACTTTATTTCTGGTCAATCGCTGTTTACATGCCGCTTCCACCAAATTTTATGCATTCGGAATTGCTGAATGTTTAATAGTCAGTTACTTCTTCATGAAGCTATTTGCTTTTCTGCAGTGTTGAGGTTCTTTAAACTGAAAACCCAGCCACTACTTCATGGACAAGTTGCATGGGTATTTTAAAAAATGTTGAACTTATAATGGTGAACATTTAATTTATTATTTAAAGGCCTGTACATGTGACAAGATGAATACAATAGTTGAAATTTAGAACTGAGATTTTATACATGTCAAAAATGTAAGTCATTATCACGGCCAGTAGTTAGCAAGGGCAAAAAAAACTATTTACCCACTTCCAAAAAAGGCCCATGTTTAAATTTAACAATTTACTGCAAATATTTACTATTTTTCGTTACCACCTATCAGCGATTCTATTTGTTTTCAAGCGGTACAGTCACTGACAGACACCACAATCTCTGGACTCTGATGAGAACTTTGCCTCATTGCAGGACAGCAGCAGCGTGGGTGGGGCCGCCTCTGACTCACTACCACCCCCAGATTACGTGTGCACAAACACCGATGTATCAAAGCCACGCAAGAGACAGGCACAGAACACAGTGTCGCAACATGATCTTCTGGGTAAAGACTATGAGGTTGGAGGTGGAAAGACGAAAAAGATGAAGACCCAGAGCAGTGAACCTGAGGAGGAAATCACCATCGAAGAAGAGCGCCTGTTCATGCCACCGCCCACCAAGCGCAGGTGTCCTGACGAGCCTGTCAGTGACAAGGAGGTGGGTGCTTGGGATGGGGTGACATGCATAGTTCACACCAACGGCACATCCCACGCTTTTAAATTATAAACAAAGTCAAACATTGGACATCCTTTAGTTTACTTTTCAAAAACACATCACAAACTCCTAAGTAATGATACGCTCTGATGGAATCGGTTGCCGCTTTTTGGGGACAAATTATTTATCCACTTGTTTTAAATTTAAGATTTTTGATCCCTCATTATTCAGGCTTTGATAAGTTTTTTTATATTTTTTTACACTTTGACGTGATTACGACGCTTTAAACCAGGCACTTTCATGTTTACCAAGCTTTGTTTTGCATTGTTACGCTCTGTGAAGTTCTGTTACACATGGGAAAATGTCAAGATTGCTGTTTTCATGCCGCTTTTGAACCAGACCCTATAGAAGATTATAGACTGTGGTCTCCGCATTGAACCAAGCTCTGCTAAACTTTCCTATGCATTGAGTCAAGCTTTGCTGAGCTTCGTTATGTTTTGTTAATCTTTAATATGCTCTCAGCGCTTGTATCAATTCATGGCATCTATCATGACCCGGACGCTTTAGTCAACCTATGATATGTTTTGTTGCCGCATTGCACGGCAGTTTAAAGAATCCATCAATGCGCTGTCAACGTTGGTAGAGCATTGTATGATGTAAATATTCAAGAACCTAGAAGTATTTGCATTTTGCTTGTAATTAGTAAGGTCATTTTAAGATGTACACCACCAGCAACAACCAAGTGTCTTCCTCAAGACAGTAGGATTAAAACTGAACCTTCCTTTGTGGTAAATCCATTATACTTGCTTTATTATAAACCAATCTTTTTTTCCTTGATCAAGAAGACTTCATCATGGCCAATATTCAGTGAATGTCTGACAGTATCAACACAGCTGTAGACATCACATGACATCAGGAAGTGGGTCAGTGGTGGGGTGGGGGTCGTGGGTGGGCGACAGTATGTCGACAGCAGAGTGCATTAAACCATTTGGGCATGTGAATGTATTTGTCTAAATATTGGGAACTGTCAGTGTATTAATAACATATAGTTGTATTGATTCAACATAAACAGTAATACCAATGAATTATAAAATATGATTGTTGAATGTGTTTCAGGCCAGCCTTGGTCCACTGATTGTCAAGTCTGTGGCAAGAGGAGACAAACGCCGTGTGACAGAACTACTTCAGGCTGGAGTCAGCGTCAACACAGTGTATAAAGACCTCCCACTGATCCACATCGCTGCCATGTTTGGCCACAGTGAGATGGTCAGTCTGCTCATCTCCAGGGGCGCTGATGTGGTAAGTGTGGGTATTGGAGGATATTATATATGCCACATCACAACAGTGTTTTGATTGTATTTAGGATATTACCATATTTTAAAATCTGTGAAGAATAAATATACCATCAAATTGTTTTTTCTTATATTGAAACATTATCTTCTTTGTAAAGTTTGGTTTCATTTTAATATCATTTTTTTATATCATAACAATATTTTGACCTTATTTTACATTGTATTTCAGCTAAGCCTGAGTCTGCATGGACGTACAGCACTCATGGCTGCTGCTCAGTCTAAATCCACCAACTCGGAGGTGATCACTCAGCTCATCCAGGCTGGAGTCTCCGTCAATGCTGTCAGTCAGGACGAGGATAAAACAACAGCACTTCATTTGGCTTGTCAATGCAGCACAGTGGAGACTGTGAGAACTCTCATTGACAATGGTGCCAGTGTGAATGTGAAGAATGGAGATGGTGACATGCCAATACACAGCAGCAGCCTCCATGGTAAAGCAGCCACTGTGGCCTTGCTCATCTCC
>JAGTTF010000418.1:52183-78501 GCA_019095985.1 Streblospio benedicti
TAGAAGCTTGTCAGATGCTGTTTAATGCCAAATTAATCTCTTCTTTTAGATGTGCATTCTTATACCTTTCCTACAAGTGGTGACTAGAATTTATAAATAATAGATCGCAATACACATCTTTATGCCCCTTTACCTCTGACCACGTGACGTCACGCGCAATTTACGAAATCACTTATTGATGTAACCCCCATGTCAGATTGGACGCTCGGAGTCAACTCTGCGTCATTTTTAGGTAGAAAAAAATGACAAAGTCCGTAAAAATGGGGAAAATATGAAAAATTAACACTTTCATTGTCGAATTGACAACGCGATTCGCATGGCTCTGCAGCGGAGTCTGGCGGACTTTTTCGGACTCTTTCGGCCTCTGCGGTACCTCCGCGCTACCTCCGTGAGCAAAAATGGCGCGGACTTTCTCCACTTCTCTGGAGAAGTGTAAATTTGAGTTGGCATACAACTCCGCGGGCGGTGGGATTATTGATTAAATTTCCTTTGATCTTTTTGAGTTTGCTGGTCTCCCCGCGAAGCCGTACTTGGCACCAACGGACTCCGTCTGCCTCCGTACCACATAAAATGAACGCTGTTCACCTCCGCTGTACGCCGCTGTACGCCGCAAGAGCTCTCCGCATGGGTTTCGTGTATGTAATTGATAGCCTACATGACAAAAAACCTATGGTATTATTGTGGGGTAAAGGGGGCACCCCCTGCGATCCCCCTGGATCTGCCTATTCTATACCAATTTACAATAATCCCAGCGGGCACAAGACGTTGGATTAACGTTGATCCAACGTTGATGTCTGACGTTGGATCAACGTCAGGCAATCAACGTCGGGGTGACGTTGAAAATCTGACATTGTGTCAACGTCAGGCAATCAACGTTGGGGTGACGTGACGTTGAATTTAGGTTGGCTGACGTCACAATGTAATACAACCATAATCCAACGTCAGGCTGACGTCAGTGTGCCTGCTGGGATATAGTAAGTGAGTTCAGAAACTCGTGGGGTATACAAGATGTCATATTAATGTACGGGTTTCAAGTATCCCTCACATCAAATAAACATACACAGACTGGTTAAACACAGTTGTATTCACACAAACAAATATAAATAAGCTCAAAATTATATTTACTGAAACAATTTAACTTTTTTGTTCTAAATAGTAGTGGCTTTCAGTTGATTTTGGTGCCTTTCGGTGGATTTTGGTGCCAGTCCGTGCCTTTCGGGATTTAGTCGTACCCAGAAAGACCTTTAACAATAAATGGCTTGGGTAAAGATCTAAATATTGCCAATCTTATAATTTTTCTATTATATTCCAGGCAAAACAAACCTAAAAAATTAGAGGGCTCTACAATTAAATTCTGACTTGCAAGACCAGAAGTTCGCTTTTATATGCGCTACCTCCGCGCATGCTCTGTCGTCAATTGATGTAAATAGCATTGCCACGACGGAGTAAAAATTGCCGTCTGTTGGTCGGGCGGACGCCGCCTTTGTTAAAGCGAAAGCTCGCCGGACTTCGCCTAAGTTCGCCAGACTTCGCCGAATGACTTCGCTGCTCTCCGCAAGGAATTTTCCCATGTTATTTTGTCTTTCTGTTGCTCCGCTGGCCAAGCCTTCATGTCTCAGTTGGCGGACTCTTGATATTCTCAACAGTTCGCTGACGAAGTCTTGCGATCCGCAAGGGTCCGCCAACGGAGCCATGACACTTCGCTTGACTCCGTCAGCTGAGCCATGGTTGTCTGGCGACTGTCACGCCCAATTTCAGTTCGCCAGGGTTTGCAAGACCCATATTTTGACTCCGCCAGTGTCCGCCATACACATTTTACACTCCGCACTAGCAAAATTTCTCTCCGCCTGACTTCGCTGCAGTGGAGGTCCGTGGGGGCAGGGGGTGTGCTCCAGGGCTATTTCTCCGCCTGCAGACTCACTTCTAGTCCGTCAGGGAAGGGAAAATTTTGCGGAAGTTTGAATTTTTTTTAAATTTTCACACTTCTCGCGCGTAGGGCACGCGGAGTCCGCTCTCCGCCTGTCCACTCTGACATGGGGGTAACTGTCCGATTTCCTTGTTTCTATTAAAACGTCATAGCCATTCAGTGTGCATTAATTATCATCCAAACTAAATCTTCAAAATGTGAATAACAATATCACTTAAACTAAAAATATGTTATTAATTGTCTCCACAATATTAAAGTGCATAGTAAGCAAAAATGATTGAAGTTATTGATTAAGTTATTGATTATGAACTTAGCATGAATCCATATACTGTCTACCAAGTTACTTGAATACTTTACATTGATTATTGATTTAACAGTGGCAGATGCCACACTATCTTTCTTTTTTCATCTTGTCAATTTTCATTATTATATATCGAATAACAAAATTGCTAGACTACCGTTGCTAGGCAACCATTGTTACCTACAAATTTTAAATTTGCATAGCAAAGGTTGCTACCGTTCCATATACTACCATCTTTACTACTTATAGATGCTTGTAAGTCGAATACACAAAAAGTTAGATTTTCATAACAGCGTTGGCAGCCATTTTCGATTTTTGTACGTGGAGGGAGTTCCCAAGGTTGAATTTGGTTAAGGGATTGTTCACAAATTACGTCAGCTAGCAGGGGGGGGGTCAGTGAAAGCTGACGAAAGCTGACAAGGGGGGGGGTTCGCCACAGGCTGACGTCAGCTTTTATCCCAATTTTACTAAAACAGCATTTGAAAAATATACAAAATTCCAGGGAAATAAAAATAAAAATAAATAACTGTAGACAGCTACAACTGCTACAACTTCTAGAAAAAAAGAATGCATTATGCACAAAAAAAGTGATACATTAAAAAGGTAAAATTCACCGAGGCCTTTGTATATGAGATGATTGATATATTTTGTGAGAAGTGGAAGTGAAAGAATCTTGACGAAAGCTGACGAGGGGGGGGGGAAATGGTCAAATTTTGGCTGACGTAATTTGTGAACGATCCCTTTAAAACCATTATAGGAGCTTCAGTGGACCATATAGAAAGTTTCTGTGCAAAATCTTTTTGTTAGGTAAAATGTCCGGGTTCATTGAAATTTTTACTCTACTATTGACAGATTCCCTTACAAAGATATTACATACATAATTTATATAGAGCAAATACGACAGTTTTTGACACCTTTAGCGCATATGGGATCACGGATTTATTTTGAAAAATATTAAAGTATAAATATCCCATATGTGTATATCCTACTTGGATTGATATATTTATATGTAGTTACATAAAATGCAGTGCTGGTTTAAAAAGACATCATCAATTGCAAGGGCAGATCCAGAGCTGCAGGTTTGGCAGGTTTGGAAGAGCTGAGAAGGCAAGCACCAACGGTGTGCAGCCGAGTATGGGGGTTCTGAGGGCATGCCCCTCGGGAAAATTCTAAAAAAGATACTATGAAAATGGTGCATTCTGGGGACACTTTAGCCTTATTTTTTCTCAATGAAATATTTTTGCAGAATCTTTACCAGGTTGCAGAACCTGGTGTAACCTGGTCTCGATCTGCCCCTGCATTGTTCTTTTCAAAAGCCGGTGACAGTTTTTGACATATAGATCTAGGTGCGACAGTTTCCGACCACATACAGTGCACACATAAACACTAAGAAGCTGAACAAACAAATCTTTAGACAAAGGGCTCATCTAATTGAGGCAGGACATTGTCATATGTATTTTCTACACACACCAAAGATTACTTTTTGATTTGTGTGCAATTAAATGGATTAAACCCAACAGTTTATATGACTGTCCACAGAGCTCAGTAGCACTGGAAAAGTGTTCTTTATACAGGTTGGGCATTATGAAGATGTGTTTGATACTCCATGTGATTCTGATGCAAACACACGACATTAATCAATACTTTCATTGACAAACACATGGAAGAGTTAAAGTTTTCATCTCAAAGTCAAAAGCTGCAATGAATTTTGTTCTTGAACAATGTTGAAGGTTTGATAAATTTTATTCACTCACCAAATGTTAAATACTTTGTAATTATATATAATTTCCTTTTTTTGTTGGACAAAACTGAAGGTTTAACATTTAAAGAAATATATTCTGTAAAAATGCTTTCTACTTCTCAATTTAGTACCTTTCCTTGTTGAAGGTCTTTATTCACTCACCAAATGTTAAATACTTTGTAATTATATAGTATTTCCTTTATTTGTTGACAAAACTGAAGGTTTGTATTTGAAATATATTCTGTAAAAATAGCCTTTCTACTTGTGTCTTGTAGTAATCTTAACCTGTCAAAAACTGTCTCTATATGTATTTTCACGGACATAATGTATTCGGCAAAATAAAAGAATGTTGGGTATATAATGGTGAACATTTATTTTATCATTTTAAAGACAATCGTAGCTAATACTATTAGTAATAGTTGAATTTTAGAACTTCTGGATATTTTATACCTTTCAAAATGTAAGTCATTATCACCTTCAGTAGTCTAGCACGGGGCCAAAAAAAACTAACTCTATGTCTTCCCACTTCGAAAAAAGGCCCATGTTTAGACCTAACAATTTACTGCAAATATCTACTATTTTTCGTTAACACCTACTGTTGATTCTATTTGTTTTGAAGCATTTCAGAAGTGCAGACACCACAATCTCTGGACTTTGATGAGAACCTTGCATCATTGCAGGACAGCAGCAGCTCACTACCACCCCTAGATTACGTCTGCACAAACAAGGATGCGTCTCAGCCGCGTAAGAGACGGGCAGAGAACACAGTGTCGCAAGATGATCTTCTGGGTAAAAGCTATGAGGTCGGTGGTGGAGAGACGAAAAAAATGAAGACCCAGAGCATTAAACCTGAGGTGGAACTCATAGTTGACCCAAAGTCGCCACCGCCCACCAAGAGCAGGTGTCCTGATGATCCAGTCAGTGACAAGGAGGTGGGTGCTTGGGATGGGGTATCATTAATGCATAGTTCACACCAACGGCGCATCCCACGCTTTAAATCGCCAAGCAAAAGCGCCGTCATTTGTGTTTACTTTTCCAAAACACATCACAAACTCGTAAGTAATGATACTCTCTGATAGGAATCGGTTGCCTTTTTTGGGGACAAATTATTTACCCACTTGTTTTGGTTCCTTAAGCTTTGATTCCTCATTGTTCAGGCTTTGATAAGTTTTTTACGCCTTTTTACACTTTGATGTGAATATGATGCTTTTAAATCAGGCACTGTCACGATTACCAAACAAGCTATTGTTACGCTCTGTTAAGTTTTGTTACACATGGGAAAATGTCAAGATTGCTGTTTTCATGCCGTTTTGAACCAGACCCTTTAGAAGATTATAGACTGGGGTTTCTGCATTGAACCAAGCTCTGTTAAACTTTCCACATGCATTTGATTCAAAGCTTTTCAGCTTTGTATGTTATAGATGCACCCAAAGGTTTTAATGAATCTAATTTTTAAATAACTAACATTCATCTCATTAACCATCACAAGAATGCATGTCATTTCGTGAGCATCTGTGCATGTCAAGAACACCTCGTATTTTTAATGTGTGTAATTGACGTTAAATAAATTCTATTTAATAAAAAAAAAATATATAGATGCTTGCAAATCAAATACACAGATTTTCATAATAGCGTTTGGATTTTCGTACATGGAGGAGTTCCCCAAGGTTGAATTGGTTGCTTCAGTGGACCATATAGAAAGTGTCTGTCCAATTTTTTAATGTTAGTTAAAATGTCCATGTCCATTGAAAATTTTACTCTACTATTGACAGATTCCCTTACAAAGATATTACATACATAATATATACAGCAATTGCGACAGTTTTCGACACCTTTAGTGCATATGTGCAATAACGGATTTATTTTGAAAAAAGATTAAAGTATAAATATCACAGATGTGAATATCCTACATGGATTGATACATTTATATGTAGTTACATAAAATGCAGTGCTGGTTTGGTTTGCAAAGGCAGATTCAGAGCTGTAGGGTTGGCAGGTTTGCACAAGAGCTGAGAAGGCAAGCACCAACGGTGCGCAGCCGAGTAGGGGGGTTCTGGGGGCATGCCCCCAGGAAAATTCTAAAAAAAATACAATGAAAATGGTGCATTCTGGGGACACTTTAGCCTTGTTCTTTCTCATTAAAATATTTTTGCAGAATCTTTACCAGGTTCTAGAACCTAGTGTAACCTGGTTTGGATCTGCCCCCGCATTGTTCTTTTCAAAAGCCGCTGATAGTCTTCCACATAGGTGCGACAGTTTCCGACCACATACAGTGAACAAACAAACAAATCTTTAGACAAAGGGCTTATCTAATTCAGGCAGGACATTGTCATGTGTGTATTTTCTACACACGCCAAAGATTACTTTTTAATTTGTGTGCAATTGATTTATTAAATGGATTAAACCCAACAGTTTATATGACTGTCCACAGAGCTCAGTAGCACTGGAAAAGTGTTCTTTATACAAGTTGTTACGTTCTCCAAACACACGATATTAATCAATACTTTCAAGACTTCTCATTCTTGGAATCTTTATTCACTCACCAAATGTTAGGTACTTTGTAATTATATAGTATTTCCTTTATTCTACGGACAAAACTAAACTAAAATTTTAGTCCATCAATTTTGTAAAAAATAGTCGCACTGTTTACGTGACTATGTAGGCACTGGTTTATTACGGCAAAAATAAAAAAGAGGTGCGGTTTTTAATATAAAGACCATTTAAATTTCGATAATTAGTCAGTTTAACCGTATGTACCGTTAGGTGCTCCGTTCCTCAAAAATTGTGAGCTACAGTAATTTTCGTCATAATTGTGCGTGTAAATTGTTCGCCTTATAGTAGTCGTGTCGCACGTCCGACGTACGATGTCATAGCGTGTTGGTTGTGAAACTATTATCGGGACAGTCGTTTTCAGGTGGTAGTCTAGGTCGCGTAGAAAACCCGTTGTCGAATTCGACATTTATGAACAGTTTTCTGTAAATTAAGAGAGATTGAAACGCACAGTGATTATGGGAACATTGAAAATAAAGGCAGGGAAGCTCTGGTAGGTTTGAACCGCAATTGGCACTGGTGGGTAAAAAATGTCCCAAATTCGAGATTCACTACGGTTCAAGAGGATCTTACCAAGGTCAGTAATTATATATTAAAAACTAAAGGCTTGCATTTGAAATATATTCTGTAAAAAATGCTTTCTATATGCGTCCTGTAATAATCTTACCCTGTCGAAAACTGTCTCCATCTGCATTTTCACGGACATAATGTGTTTGGCAAAATAAAAGAATGTTGTTGGGTATATATTTAATGGTGAACATTTATAATTTATTTATATTATTTTAAAGGCAACCGTATGTACTATACAGGCATGCTAAAACTGATGTATGCTAATATACTGTGCACAATGAAATATACGTCAACATTGAGCATGCTCTAGTTTTTACCAGAAGTTTGATATTTTTCAAAGTTTCATGCTAATAGTTGAATTTTAGAACTTCTGGATAATTTATACCTGTGAAAATGTAAGTCATTTATCACCTTCGGTAGTCTAGCACTGGGCAAAAAACTGAATCTATGTTCCCACTGCACAATAACGCCCATGTTTTAAAAAAAACAATTTACTGCAAATATCTATTATTTTTTGTTACCACCTATTGTTGATTCTATTTGTTTTGAAGCATTTCAGCGAAGTGCAGACACCACAATCTCTGGACTCTGATGAGAACCTTGCATCATTGCAGGACAGCAGCAGCTCACTACCACCCCTAGATTACGTCTGCACAAACAAGGATGCGTCTCAGCCGCGTAAGAGACGGGCAGAGAACACAGTGTCGCAACATGATGTTCTGGGTAAAGGCTATGAGGTTGGTGGTGGAGAGACGAAAAAAATGAAGACCCAGAGCATTAAACCTGAGGCGGAACTCATCGTCGACACAAAGTCGCCACCGCCCACCAAGAGCAGGTGTCCTGACGATCCAGTCAGTGACAAGGAGGTGGGTGCTTGGGATGGGGTATCGTTAATGCATAGTTCACACCAACGGCGCATCCCACGCTTTAAATCGCCAAGCAAAGCGCCGTCACATTTGTGTTTACTTTTCCAAAACACATCACAAACTCGTAAGTAATGATACCCTCTGATAGGAATCGGTTGCCGCTTTTGGGGACAAATTATTTACCCACTTGTTTTGGTTCCTTAAGCTTTGATTCCTCATTGTTCAGGCTTTGATAAGTTTTTATATGCCTTTTTTACGCTTTGACGCGATTACGATGCCTTAAACCAGGCACTGTCACGATTACCAAGCTTTGTTTAGAATTACTACGCTCTGTGAAGTTCTGTTACACATGGGAAAATGTCAAGATCGCTGTTTTCATGCCGCTTTTGAACCAGACCTTATAGAAGATTATAGACTGGGGTCTCCGCATTGAACCCAGCTCTGCTAAACTTTCCTATGCATTGAGTCAAGCTTTGCTGACCTTCGTTATGTTTTGTTAATCTTTAATATGCTCTCAATGCTTGTATCAATTCATGAGAGAGCGGCCAAATTTTTTTAACAGTTTAAAAATGTTCAGTGCTCTTGCCGAATATCCCAAAATATTCCAAGCTCTCCCATGATCTATCACAACCCGGACGCTTTAATCAACCATTGATACGTTTTGTTGCTGCATTGCATGCCGCAGTAAAGCTCCATCAATGCGCTGTCGGTGTGAACGTGGTATAAATGTCATTACAATCAACGTTAATAGAGCATTGTATAATGTAAATATTCAAGAACCTAGAAACATTTGCATTTTGCTTGTAATTAGTAAGGTCATGTACACCACCAACAACAAACAAGTGTCTTTCTCAAGACAGTAGGATTAAAACTGCACCTTCCTTTGTGGTAAATCCATTATACTTGCTTTATTATAAACCATTTTTTTTCCTTGATCAAGAAGACTTCATCATGGCCAATATTCAGTGATTGTCTGACAGTATCAACACAGCTGTAGACATTACATGACATCAGGAGGTGGGTCAGTGGCGGGGTGGGGGTCGTGGGTGGGCGACAGTATGTCGACAGCAGAGTGCATTAAACCATTTGGGCATGTGAATATATTTGTCTAAATATTGGGAACTGTCAGTGTATTAATAACATATAGTTGTATTGATTCAAAATAAACAGTAATACCAATGAATTATAAAATATGATTGTTGAATGTGTTTCAGGCCAGCCTTGGTGAACTGATTGTCAAGTCTGTGGCAGAAGGAGACAATGAAAACAGGCACATTGACGCTCTTTCTCCTAGTGAGCAGGTCATTAGAGATATCATGACGGACGAGAAGTCTGGAGAACACCCCGCAGATCATGGACCAGTAGACCATCCTAACAAGGTATGATAGCTGCGTTCTGTAATACCCACAAGTATGTTATCGTAAGTGCTGAACATAGAATTTGATATGATGGATATTGATCTAAGCTCGCCGCTCAAAAGGGTTATTTTTGATTTTAGCAATCTTAACATATAATGACGAAATCTCCAAAAGTGAGCAATATTAATGGAATGATGATTAATGCATTGATCATATTTTACATATTTGTTCGGATTTCATTTTTCAATGATTGCAATGGTTGGTTTGGCATCTTCTTCAATGTAATAGTTAAATACCTGAATTAATAATCTTACTTCAATCTAATGCAAGATTGGTTGGTGATGAAATACAATGACATGTGTTTTTGGATGCAAAGTAACAGCGGCATAGGAACCAAATTAAAAGTGGGAGGGGGGTCAACTTTTTCATGAAAACGCGATTTAAGTAGGTTGATATGAAGAATCGCACTACGTTTGATTATCTAATTAGGACATTTAAAGTCTACTAACGTCATAAACTTTTAAGTTTATTTACCAACAAATAACAAAACAATGTCTTAAGTACCATAAAAAGATCATTAGTGATACAATAGTCAATACAATCATCAATATAATATATAAATGCAAAAAAATATTCTCTATCCTGGCAAAAAAAAAAATTAACCCCTTAAATATCAGTTATGAAAATGAGTAACACTGTCTTTTATCCTCCAGCTTGGCTCAATATCACTTTTGTATGTGTGACATAAGAGTCAGTTCACACCAACAAAGTGGAATAACTATGTTTACATAAATTAAAAGCTCCCAAAGTAGTTCATTCTCTTGGTATCACCACCATTAATAAATGTTTTGGCAATGTCTCTTAAATCTAAAGAATCTGTTCTCTCCTTTAGGGCATGGCAAATCAAAACATTGTTCATTCTTTTCTGTGTCATTTTACTCCTCAAATAGTTCTTGATTCTTTTCAGAACTAAATGAGTTCTTTATGAAGTTGCTGATGTTGCAGGCACAGTCAAATAAATTTTTAAGAGTTTGTGAACTTCTTCCAGCAGCTTTTGCGATATCGGATTATTGCCAATTTCATCTAAAGTGTCCATCAATACCTTGTAGTTTGAAAAAACAGATTCAAAACATTGAGTTCGCACAGTCCACCTTGTTTCAGACAGGGGTTTTAATGTTACTGTATTTGTTGATGTAGCCTGCTGCATCTCAGCAAACAGATGTGCACGCTCAGGGGAAAATTTAATAAGTTTTATGATCTCAAACACCAAATCTAGTGCATTTATCACCACATTGCATTTACGAGAGGCATCTTGTAAGCACAGGTTAATGCAGTGAGCAAAGCAATGCACTTTTATTGCTGCTGATTCCTGGTCCTGTATTTGTGTGCCCAGACCACTTCTTCGTTCTTGCATGTTGCTGGCCGCGTCATATGCTTGGCCGCGGCATTTGCTTAACAGTAATGAACATCTGATTAGTGTATCCTTCAATGCTGTGGTTAGTACATCACTTTTGATAGATGGAACAATATATTTATCATCAACATATCTTACAGATATATTAAATTATTCTTTGTTTGTAATATCTGTGACTTCATCAGCAATCACAGCAAACCAATCGCATGCTTGCACGTCCTTCAAAAGATCTCTCATTACCTGATGTCCCATTAACTCTATTTGCTCGTTAATTCTGGACAGTCTTCTTGATTCCTTTTCCATATCACCTAAGGATAAAAAAAATCATATTAGAAAAAACGTTCCAGATGGCCCTTGTAACCCATGTCTGCCAAACCGTCTATATCATCTTCATCTAGACCAGATGAAACTTGGCTCGCAATATCCAGAAAGAACTTGTGATCAGTATATTTGTGTCCATTCACATACAGTTCTGCAGCACTTATGCAGCGCAGGTTTGTCGCTAGTCCGGTATGACCTAATTTAAAGGCAAAAAATTAAATGTTGGCAGCTAATAGTTGAGTATACATGTAATAATTTGGCACACGATACAATTATAGCAAAAGTAATCAATAATATTATAGAAAATACATGGAACCATTGTTTGGACTAGTAATATCCATTGCCAAAGTGACATTTCAAAATGTTGAAAACCTTTCAATTTCAAAACAGAAGGTAGATCAACCACAACAAGTGAAAAGTCAGCATGTTTACCTGACAAACACATTGAAACTGCGTTATATAGACAGTTTCCTAATCCTGGCGTTTTCAGTGGGATTAAATCATCTGCATTTTGCTTTGGTAGCAAAGCACTTGCTAACTGATCTACTTCAAAAGAACTGTTTTTCAAGGCCTCTAAGTCTGGTGGTGGTACATCTTTTATCAAATCTTCTAAAATGACCTGACATTTTTGGGGGTCACTATTATCTATGCATTGTGCCACTTTGTGTAAAGTATTCATTTTTTACATCATCAGTGTTATAGTCCGTGTATGATTTTGAAAAGTAAGTTGTACTTGTATGACCATACGAATAGATACAAATGTAACTAAACTTGCTAACCATTTAATTTTGTGGGTTTTCAATAAATAGCAAAATCTGCAACAGCAAATATGTGCAAATATTCGTAGTTTTACAGTAATCAAATACCAGTCATGTTGTAACACAACAGCAGACGTAAAACGTTTTAAAACGCATCACGTATTTGACAGTGCAGCAACGTAATTCTCACAACTGCACAGTATCAGACTGCTACAGTATTACACTGTAGGAAAGTAAAAAAAAAGAATAAAAAGAATGTTTACCTTATTTTACAATTGTCTTGTGCAATGAATTAGACATGAAAGCAGTAAAAGAAAAACGTTATTAGTGGCTGTAAGTTAGACATAAAAAACTCCGAAAAGGGGCGCCAAAATCTAAAAAATGTGTACAGAGAAAGGCAAAATTACGGAACTGCCTTTACCATCTTGTAAAGCTGCGACAGTAGTATCATACCTACTTGCTAGATCTACGTATATAAAAAGCATGCAATTTACGTTCTTTGTTGTCTAGCCTTCACGTATTTGTCTTTACCAGACTCTACATTTGAAAAAAAAAGCAATTTTAAACATGTTATGCCGCTGAACTCTGATTGATTCACACAAAGGCGAATCTGTAAAAAATACTTTCCTACTTTCAAATGTTAATAAATGTACAGAATGACTATGGAAAACGGTGTTCAATAGCAGCAGTCTATATCATCTTCTTTGCCCAATGCTACTTCCAGGAAGAGTTCACCCACCAAGAGAAACTGACTGCTGCGTGTGTAGAAAACGATGTTGGATTTGTTGCCCAGTGGTTGGCCGATCACCCTGATGATGACTGTGGGGTGAATTGGTCAGCACTGGTCAGTCTGGCACGTGACTGCTGCCATGACGACATTCTCCAATGTTTGGAGGAGAGTGGCAAAGCCACATCACCAACTCAGGTACAAAGATCTTTTGTTCAATTCAAATCATAGAGAGATCAGAAATGTTAATACTGAAATTGCTGATCAGCAAGGTTAACAGATAATGCTGAAATTGTTGCACACCATAATGTTCATGAACCAGACCCAGCAATGCTATACCATAACACACATAATCACTAACAGATCTACACATAATCATCAATTCTTCCACAATGGCATGCATTGCAAACTCTGCATGTTACAATGATTATTCTATTACCTTTAGAAGCTCTTTAATAAATAACGTTGTGAAAAATTCAATTTTTAAGCACATAATGCCACTGATGGAGTAACTTGAACCAATTTAGCAGTAATGTTAGACGTTTTAGATTCATTCACAAAGTTGAATCTTCACATAATAGTCTCTACCATCAAATCTTATTGAAGAATGATAAAAGCTTTTCCAATTGCAGAGATCTACACGTAAATAAACCTTATTCTACACCTATTGCTGGTTTCAGGAAAAGGTTACCCACCAGGAAAAACTGACTGCTGCGTGTGTAGAAAACGATGTTGGATTCGTCGCCCAGTGGTTGGCCGATCACCCTGACGATGACTGTGGGGTGAACTGGCCAGCACTGGTCAGTCTAGCACGTGACTGTGGCCATGACGACATTCTCCAATGTTTGGAGGAAAGTGGCAAAGCCACATCAGTAAGTCTAGTAGGCACTATATTCTCTCAGTGTTAATATGATTACATAGAAATAAGCCAACCAAAATAGACCACAGTATGCACCAATATAAATATATGGATTTTAGAATCTCTTAGAAAAGGTTTTGCTTTCTATCATAGCAAAAAATGCTTGAACATGATTTTTTTTATATATGTCAGTTATAATTAATCAACTTTAGAATAAAAGAAACATTTATTGTATATTGATTATACAGTTTGCACTTACCAATTCTCTAGATTGCAATCCCAACCTGACATCTTCAAAAAATCATAGAATAACTTTTATACATCTTCAAAAGGTTTCTCATTCATATAACACTCTTCTTTTATTTCTAAGGCGCAAGTTGGATGCTAGAACGTCGTATGTGTAACGTATATCACAGATTATCATAAGTAAAGTGTAAACATGTAGCCTCCCAACCTCCAATCAGGGTCACTTCCGGTTCATCCCGCTGAAAGAGGACATTATGATTCCTGCTTGGATGTTGGTAGCATCGTTCAACCAGACTCTATATTGATACAGAGAGCACGCACAACAGGTTTTGGTTGATCGAGACTAGTAAACATGACCATTTTCAATAGACACGGTAGTAGATGGACAGCCGTATTTGCAATAAAAGTCATATACTCAGTAGTCTTGTGCTCACTGGCTGCTGCTGATTCCCTGTCAGCAGGTGCTCGGAGGCTGGCGAGCTCACTATCACCTTTCCTTACATCTCATTGGAGGAGCAGGCATAACGTAGTTTGAAAGTTTTTCTTGTTTAGGCCAACACAAAGCTGGTAACTTACTCAAAATAACTAGAGTGAATTAAACTATCTGTAATATATTCACAATTTACAGGACATGACAGTTGAATGATCTGTTAATACTTATACCACCAAGTATTTGTGTTTCAGACAGACCTTGGTGATATGCAGCATTTGACATCATTAATGGATCTACTAGCCGGCTCTGGAGTGATGACAGAAGTTAAAGTAAGGTCCCATCTGAGATTCGTCGTGATCGTGGTTTTGGTCATGGTCATCATAAAATAAGTATCGAATAAGGTTATCAAACAAACAAAATCACAACATATAAAATATAATAACAGTGTGCATGTCATGAATGAAATATAGTATAGTGAAACATAGTATGGTGTTTAAACAAATTACTATGGTGATAGCAATGTATAATATGATGACATAGCATGTAACACAAAATGTATTTATATACGAAGCAAACTTTTAAGTAGTAAATTTAAATATTGTTCATAAAATTCTAAAATGTGTCTTTTTAAGACTTTTATCAGTAGTATGTATGGTAATAAAATTTGGACCATATTTAATGATAATGTTTTCATAAAAGCTTCTGTAGCATATAATGATGTTTTAGGCATCTCCTAGCTATCCCTAAGGGTGTTAGCATATCCCAGTATTATATATTTAATGACATAGATCATTTTTAAGTATTGTATTGAAAAGCTTTTGGAAATTTGCTTTGACAATTTTATTACACAAGATCAAGTTCAAAGTGTGTTTTTAAGTTCTAGTCTAGTCTATACTGGCAAACCAAGATTACACCGACTGGTTGTCTAGTTTGCATATTTGCAAGATTGTATCTAACACAGAATGTCTGCCCTGTATTTTGTGTTGCACCACATTACCATACCATTGTGGTTTCTTTCGGACTCTCACAGGTCGGTTGAAATTCTCACTATGCATGCTCACTATCACTACACCAGATCATTGGAAATGGTCAAGTAAATATATTGGTCTAAATAATGTGAATGTAAACTGTAAGTGCATCTATACCTTTTAGTTGTATTGATTCTACAAACCTGACAACACAAATTAATTCTCAAATATCAAATTGTTCAATGTGTGTTTCAGGCCAGCCTTGGTGAACTTCGGGCCAGTCAGTCTGTGGCAAAAGGAGACATACACCAGGTGACAGAACTACTTGAGGCTGGAGTCAGCGTCAACACAGTGTATAAAGGCCTCCCACTGATCCACATCGCTGCCATGTTTGGCCACAGTGAGATGGTCAGTCTGCTCATCTCCAGGGGCGCTGATGTGGTAAGTGTGGGTATTGGAGGATATTTTATATGCCACATCACAACATAGTTTTTTGATTGTATTTAGGATATTACCATATTTTATAATCGGTGAAGAATAAATATACCATCAAATTGTTTTTCTTTTATTTAAAAAGGAAATATTTTTAACCCTATTTATCCTTGTATTTCAGCAAAGCCTGGGTCAGCATGGACGTACAGCACTCATGTATGCTGCTCAGTTTGAATCCACCAACTCGGAGGTGATCACTCAGCTCATCCAGGCTGGAGTCTCCGTCAATGCTGTCAGTCAGCACGAGGAGAAAACAACAGCACTTCATTTGGCTTGTCAATTCAGCACAGTGGAGACTGTGAGAACTCTCATTGACAATGGTGCCAGTGTGAATGTGAAGGATGGCCGAGGTGACATGCCAATACACACAGCAGCCAGCCATGGTAAAGCAGCCACTGTGGCCTTGCTCATCTCCAGGGGAGCAGATACGGTGAGTGCAGGGATTGGGTCTGTTCAAAAACGCACCCTAAACCAACTTACCACCTAATCTATGCTGTGATATTTTGCTATCGATTATACAAAATATACTGATACAATACAATACAATACAATACAATACAATACAACAATATAGTAATCCCAATGTTCTATTGATAGAACACATGTACATTGGCAAACCAAAATTACACCAACTGGTTGTCTAGTTTGCATATTTGCGAGATTGTATCTAACACAGAATGTCTGCCCTGTATTTTGTGTTGCACCACATTACCATACCATTGTGGTTTCTTTCGGACTCTCACAGGTTGGTTGAAATTCTCACTATGCATGCTCACTATACCTACACCAGATCATTGGAAATGGTCAAGTAAATATATTGGTATAAAGATGTGAATGTAAACTGTAAGTGCATCTATAAATTTTAGTTGTATTGATTCTACAAACCTGAACCTGACAACACAAATTAATTCTCAAATATATTTGTTCAATGTGTGTTTCAGGCCAGCAGCCTTGGAACTGATTGGCCAGTCTGTGGCAGAAGGAGACATACGCCAGGTGACAGAACTACTTGAGGCTGGAGTCAGCGTCAACACAGTGTATCAAGGCCTCCCACTGATCCACATCGCTGCCATGTTTGGCCACAGTGAGATGGTCAGTCTGCTCATCTCCAGGGGCGCTGATGTGGTAAGTGTGGGTATTGGAGGATATATTATATTATGCCATGCCACATCACAACATAGTGTTTTGATTGTATTATTTAAAATATTACCATATTTTATAATTTATATGTGAAGAATAAATATACCATCAAAAATTTTTTTTTTTATTTGAAAAAGGAAATATTTTTTAACCCTAAATATTTTAACCCTATTTTACTTTGTATTTCAGCAAAGCCTGGGTCAGCATGGACGTACAGCACTCATGGCTGCTGCTCAGTTTGAAAATCAACAACTCTGAGGTGATCACTCAGCTCATCCAGGCTGGAGTCTCCGTCAATGCTGTCAGTCAGCACGAGGGATAAAACAACAGCACTTCATTTGGCTTGTCAATTCAGCACAGTGGAGACTGTGAGAACTCTCATTGACAATGGTGCCAGTGTGAATGTGAAGGATGGCCGAGGTGACATGCCAATACACACAGCAGCCCGCCATGGTAAAGCAGCCACTGTGGCCTTGCTCATCTCCAGGGGAGCAGATACGGTGAGTGCAGGGATTGAGTCTGTGTTGTTGGGGTGATATATGATCATATGGTGTGAGGTTTGGCATCCCACATCATTGCATACCATATCACAACATACATACACAACACACACACACACAACACACCACCAAACAACATATTGTTGTTTTTTTTTTTTAGAATAGATATTACCATATTTTTTAATCTGTGATGAATAAGTACACCATCAAATTATTTTTTTTTTTATTTAATAAGGAAATATTTTCACCTGTATTTTACCTTGTATTTCAGCAAAGCCTGGGTCAGCATGGACGTACAGCACTCATAATTGCTGCTGAGTGGGAATACAATAACTCAGAGGTGATCACTCAGCTTATCCAGGCTGGAGTCTCCGTCAATGCTGTCAGTCAGCACGAGCGGAAAACAACAGCACTTCATTTGGCTTGTCAATTCAGCACAGTGGAGACTGTGAGAACTCTCATTGACAATGGTGCCAGTGTGAATGTGAAGAATGGCCGAGGTGACATGCCAATACACACAGCAGCCCGCAATGGTAAAGCAGCCACTGTGGCCTTGCTCATCTCCAGGGGAGCAGATACGGTGAGTGCAGGGATTGAGTCTGTGTTGTGGTGATATATGATCATATGGATGAGGTTTGACATTTGGCATCCCACATCACAACACACACATCACAACACATCACAACATACCACACCACAACATACCAACCACAACACACCACATTACACATTTACAATAGTGTTTTTTTTTTAATATAGATATTTATTTTATAATCTGTGATGAATAAGTACACCATCATAATTTTTTTTTTTTTTTTTATTTAATAAGGAAATATTTTTTCACCCCTATTTTACCTTGTATTTCAGCAAAGCCTGGGTCAGCATGGACGTACAGCACTCATGGCTGCTGCTCAGTTTGAATCCAACAACTCTGAGGTGATCACTCAGCTCATCCAGGCTGGAGTCTCCGTCAATGCTGTCAGTCAGGACGAGGAGAAAACAACAGCACTTCATTTGGCTTGTCAATTCAGCACAGTGGAGACTGTGAGAACTCTCATTGACAACAGTGCCAGTGTGAATGTGAAGAATGGCCAAGGTGACATGCCAATACACATAGCAGCCCGCCATGGTAAAGCAGCCACTGTGGCCTTGCTCATCTCCAGGGGAGCAGATACGGTGAGTGCAGGGATTGGGTCTGTTCAAAAACGCACCCTAAACCAACTTACCACCTAATCTATGCTGTGATATTTTGCTATCGATTATACAAAATATACTGATACAATACAATACAATACAATACAACAATATAGTAATCCCAATGTTCTATTGATAGAACACATGTACATTGGCAAACCAAAATTACACCATCTGGTTGTCTAGTTTGCATATTTGCGAGATTGTATCTAACACAGAATGTCTGCCCTGTATTTTGTGTTGCACCACATTACCATACCATTGTGGTTTCTTTCGGACTCTCACAGGTTGGTTGAAATTCTCACTATGCATGCTCACTATACCTACACCAGATCATTGGAAATGGTCAAGTAAATATATTGGTATAAAAATAATGTGAATGTAAACTGTAAGTGCATCTACAAATTTTAGTTGTATTGATTCTACAAAACCGACAACACAAATTAATTCTCAAATATATTTGTTCAATGTGTGTTTCAGGCCAGCCTTGGTGAACTGATCGGCCAGTCTGTGGCAAAAGGAGACATACACCAGGTGACAGAACTACTTGAGGCTGGAGTCAGCGTCAACACAGTGTATAAAGGCTTCCCACTGATCCACATCGCTGCCATGTTTGGCCACAGTGAGATGGTCAGTCTGCTCATCTCCAGGGGCGCTGATGTGGTAAGTGTGGGTATTGGAGGATATTTTATGTGCCACATCACAAAATAGTGTTTTGATTGTATTTAAAATATTACCATATTTTATAATCGCTGAAGAATAAACATATCATCAAATTGGGTTTTTTTTTATTTGAAAAGGAAATATATTTAACCCTATATCCTTGTATTTCAGCAAAGCCTGAGTCAGCGTGGACGTACAGCGCTCATGGCTGCTGCTCAGTTTGAATCCACCAACTCTGATGTGATCACTCAGCTCATCCAGGCTGGAGTCTCCGTCAATGCTGTCAGTCAGGACGAGGATAAAACAACAGCACTTCATGATGCTTGTCAATTCAGCACAGTGGAGACTGTGAGAACTCTCATTGACAATGGTGCCAGTGTGAATGTGAAGGATGGCCGAGGTGACATGCCAATACACACAGCAGCCCACAGTGGTAAAGCAGCCACTGTGGCCTTGCTCATCTCCAGGGGAGCTGACGTACATGCACTCGGTCAGGACGGGCGTACCACCCTGATGACGGGAATAGAGAGTGAAGCATATGCTATTACCGTTCTGAGTATGTTAGTGAAGGCTGGCGTGATTGTTAATGCACTAAGTGGTGAGGTCAGGAAGGGTGAAGGTCACAATGTCAGCCTTGTACAGATGATAGAGAGAACAAGCGCCCTTCACTTTGCCTGTTTACGTGGTAAACTAGAATGTGTCCAATTTCTTATAGATCATGGAGCTGATGTCAATATCACAAATGGCCTGGGGGATCGACCGCTACATATGGCTGTTTACAGAAATAGCATAGAAATCACTGACATTCTCCTGAAAAGAGGAGCCATGATAGATTCTCCCGGTGCTGATGGAGTCACTAGTTTGTGTCTTGCTGCAATGAGAGAAAGTTCTGAGATGGTGAGTTTCCTGCTAGAAAACAAGGCAGACGCCAACATTGGTGATCATGATGGTCAGTTACCACTTCATAAAGCAGCACAAAGTAACAACCCATTGGTTACCACAAGATTAATGTCAGAGACCACCGATGTCAACAGCAAAGATGACACAGGCTGCACAGCATTACACCTGGCAAGTAAAGGGTTCCCAGATAATGTCAAGTTACTGCTCCAAAGAGGTTGTAAAGTCGACATCCAGAATGACCTGGGCAATACAGCTGTCCATATCGCCTCTCAAGCAGGACATACTGAAATTCTAAAACTTCTACAACAATTCAAGGCAAATCTCCATACAAAGAATTACAGTGGAGAAACTGCTACATTTGCATCATGTTCAAGATTAAACCTGATGATGGTAGAGCTCCTGGTCAACTCTGGCTGTGACCCCCTGACCACTGACAACATGGGCAGCAGTCTTCTCCATGCGGTCATCCAAAGTGACTTCCATGCCATGCTGCTCAGTATTGTATTTGAACCTTCAAAAGCCGACGAGCAAGCATATAAACACTTGGGCAAAAAATGTCTCTTTTGAGAGTTGAAAATACAAAAAATGTCTTTACATGGTTGAAAATTTTTTTAGTTTTGTGTACAACACATCAATGGGTAAAAGCACAGCAACTGATTGAGAGTAACAAGTATGACAAATTGACGCGTCTGCAGCCTTTGTTTGTGACCATCATAGACCGGCTTCTCTCCCTTGGCCTAGACATCAATGCCACAGACTACAACCAGCAGACCCCGCTCCACCTGGCGGCAGCTGCTGGCTTCCTCACAGCCGTGGTCTACCTGGTAGAGAAAGGAGCCAACGTCATGGCTCGTGACAAGTTTGGCTTTATCCCTCTCTTTTTAGCAATTGAACACTCTCCAGTATTCAAGTACCTGATGAAGAGATCAGAAGATGATTTGGTAGAAGATGATTATAAACAGATGGCACAACTTGCACACTTCTACAATTTACCAAAGGTTCTCAGAAAGTGTCAGACCAAATTTAGTGGAAAACTCTCTCTTGAAGTTTTTCCACAGAAGGTAAAGCCACAGTGGCTCAAATTGTCAGTAAACGAAGACCTGAAGAGAAAAATGCCCATATGGCTGACCACACTACAGCCTCTGACCTACGTGAACCATGATGACATGATCCACACTGTAACTCAACTCCTACAAGACTTGGAGAACTACATGAAAGAGGAAGATGAGCAGCTTGCATTTGAGGCCCAGAGATGTGGTAGTGAAGAGGAAGGAACCAAGGTGATGGCTCGAGATGAGCAGGATGTCCCATGTATTCTGACCAATGTCAGATTTGATATGTTTGAAGAGCCAACTGGTCCAGATCCTGACCTCAATGCCTTTGTGGAGCTGGTCTGCAAACGAGAATATCGACGATTCATGAGAAGACTTCTAGATAAAAAGCACAGACTCTCTCCTTCCAAGCTATGCAAATATTTCTACAGGGCAGTATCTAAATTTCTTGCCAGACCAGAGACTCTAAGAAAGTACCCTCAAATACAGAGAATCATGGTGAAAGATGTTACAGAGAGGAATCGTCGTATTGCATGTCTGCACATCAGATGGCATGATGATGTCTACCCTTTGCTGGATATTGGCATTGACCTGGTCCCCATGATCGCCCTGCCCGGCTGGTGGCCACACTGGGGCAACCAGCACCCTCTCACCAGGCAGATAGAGTGTGTGGCACTGCCCAAGTGGAAGCTGACTAAAGAGATTGAGATGTCTGTAATGGAGATAGGAGTGCACAGATGGGGCCCTCTGTTCAGGATTATGCCTTATGAGATGAAGGAGGGCTACAGACTTGCCAAGGTCGTCCGTGATAAAGGTGTCTGCCCCATCATTGAAGACTGGCAGCCAGCAAGTTACTTCATGGATTCCTACTTCATGAAGCAAATCATCATCAACGAATATGCAAAGTCTCTACAGCCTGTCCCTCCGGCTATAACTGAAGATCAAACTTGCAAAGAAGATGATGATATTGCGACTGAAAATTTACAGATCAGAACAACAAATCCTTCTCTGTTTTGGGCAAGGCAAATCTATGAGGAGCTAGAGAAAGCCTTTGATGAGGGTGAGCTGACCACGTTCCTGTTCCCTGACTACAACCTGCTGAAGGACGCCCATTTCCGGCAGTACAAGGGCCGAGCGTGCCACTACGCCAGGCTGTGCAGGGAGCTCCTCACACCACAGTCAGTGCAGCATTTCAAGAAGGCTTACATGGGGATTGTAGAAGTGGACTAAAATTCAGTCAGCTCAGAAACAAGTTTTGGAATTTTGAATGTTGAATATGAGAATAATATTTGGAGAAAACACAGACACCATTTGAAATTAAATATGCACCAATAATATTTTCAATAAGTTGAACAAACAGAAACTCCATTACTAAATGACAAATTCTACAAAGCTGCTTAAATTAGATCATGACATTTATTGAAAGGAATTTTCTTCTTACATCTTTTGGCATGTTGTTGTATTGGCATGATGGTGTATCTGTTATAGCATTGGCCTACTGGCTTGTTATGTCTATTGATGAGTTATGTGAATTGGTAAGATTAACAGTCAAGACTCAAATGTAATAATTGATATAGAAAATTCACACTAGAAACTAAGTTTTGAATGTAAGAATATCATGTTGGTATCATTATGCTAAAAGCTTGAAAAGCAGCGAACTAGATGTTTATACATGGCAAATGACTCAATCTTTTCAAATAGAACATGTTTACAAAATCTCATGTACCTCAAAGTGACATCATATTCACAAGGAACTTTGAAATGACTCAATCTGTTTAAAACAGGATACAGCAGTGTTAAAACGTGAAATCAGTGAGGATATCTGGATCCATAATCATAATGGATAACAAGTGCTCTTATCAGTTTCAAATTATATTGATAAAGAAATGTCTAAAGTAACGCCAACTATTCAGTTGTTACATTATTCAAGTTAAGGATCTACTTCATTCTATGTCAACATCCTTTGAAATGTAGAATGCTTTTCCCTTCTAATATTCTTTGGCACTAAATGTTTACCAGTAAATCTTTATATATGAGCTGTATGTGCAAAATACGACCATTTGAATATGTATATCAATTTTTAAACTTCAGACTTTGGTTGTTTTAAAACATATATTTTATAACTTGGTGATGGTATTAGCCCATGTATTATCTCCTATGTGTGTGTTTGTAATTCTATGAATCAATGTTAATAACTAAAGACTGTAATTTGCTGAGATTTCATTTCCAACTTGATTTTAGCCAGGCATTTAACTAAAATACTTGTGAAAACAATCATACATACTGTAATCAATTATATACAATATCTATGATATTGGCAAATGAAATGTAAATGATTTTGAATTCTCTTTTTAGTGGTGATGGTTTAATTACTTAGCAGAGGCAATGTTTGGTTTTCTGTTTGAAGGTGGTGGTATTTTATTAAGATCAACCATAAATATTGCTTCTTAAAACATTTTTCTTGGTGCATAGATATTAGGTGCTCTGTAAGAAAAACTATGGGAAGATAAGGATGTATAAAAACACCAATATTGCGATAAAGTGTTGAATTTTGTTTTATTTTTCATTACATTTTCTCTGTTTTCTTCCATTAATAGCTAACTTTTCATTTTTTTCTGCATGTGCTGGTGGAGGTTTGTGATATTTTAAAATTCTATATAATGATTTCATAACAGATTTGTTTTTATATGTT
Organism: Streblospio benedicti; assembly: GCA_019095985.1. Taxonomy (NCBI): domain Eukaryota; kingdom Metazoa; phylum Annelida; class Polychaeta; order Spionida; family Spionidae; genus Streblospio; species Streblospio benedicti. Next base: position 75,856 of record JAGTTF010000418.1, read on the forward strand.
CTTGTTGGAGGCCTGCATAAAGTGGATCCTTGGTTAGAATTGATGGGTCAATATGTATGTTAGGATTACAATGAAATTGATGTGCTATAGAACAGTGTATTCAATGAACAAACAAGTGTGATATTATCTATGTTGATCTGTTCATGAGTGTGATGTACATTTTGAGTATAAGTTTGAAATGATATGTATCACAAATGCTAAAGATTTCTATATTGCAGGACATTAAAACTAAAGCTCAATAATGTGATGTAGCACAGACGATTTTACTATGTTATAATGATATTGTCCCGTTGGATCTCATTATAGATGTATCTGATATTTTGAAATTGTTTTTGTAATCTGAAATGTTTATCTGATTTGTATCTGATTTTTAGCATGAATTGTACATATTGTTAGGTACTTCTTTGCTGCTGAGCACTATGCCAGAAGCTCATTATTGTGATGTATTTCAGATATTGGTGTGATTTTGTTTAGGCAAATGTGATTGATTTTTTATCATCTTTATACAATAGATCTATATATTTCATGTAGTAGCTTGCTATTAGTGAATATGGACTCAGCATTATCAAAGTACTACATATGAAAATGTTACCATGACAAGACTGTACCTTCACCCCAGGGACTGCAAGTAATAGCATTTCTGGTTTGATTGGGTAATAATTGTATGGCAGATTTACACCAATGATGTATTATGAACTGAAGAATAAACGCTTTCCGCTTGAATTTGTTACTGATTTACACACACTATCCAAATGAGATCAATTCAGTAAAGAGAACGATTTGCCCAGCAAACAAATGGTAGGGCGTAACTGCCTTCATATTTGAATTCTAAAACATTGACCATTGACATTTTAGAGATTGTGAGTTTTATTGTGATGAACGGCAACAACTATTGTTCTGCAAATGACGAATACAGTATATACCCGCTGTCTGGTGCACAGTATTTGATGATCAACGTAAATTAGTCCAATTGCCAGCTCTAGTGAGCCTGGAAATCGTCAACAATGTAAGGTTTACAATGAAATTCACACTGCAGTATGATATTTCAATTGCTCATCTACACATCAAAATTGATTATTTTGACCCAAGTAAATATTTCATATCAATAAGACCATGCCTCAAACACCTTTTCTTCAGGACTCGTCCTATCCAGTGCTCTAACCTTGAGGCTTATGAATCTTTTTTACACGCAATTAACAGGTTTCATAGATTACATCAGTTCACACAAAAAGTGCAAATTCATTTGAAGCTATTGTTGAGAGAAGAATTCATTTGAATGGGAATTATCTTCAAAAAATATAAAATGTATTTTAATAGGATTCTGTCAACAATAACAACTTGATTTAGAAATGGGCTAAACACACTACTTCCATTTCCTACTATTTTCACATTGCAACAGATTTTCAATCTTTGCAGCTATAGCTATCTTTTTGCCGTCTGTAAATAGAAAAATAAAAGTGACTGTAAAAACAGAGACTCTCCTGCCGCAGGGGGTAAATCTACATTTACGAATATGTTTTCTTTAGTTTCACCCACAATAATCGTTGGAATCACTACACATGTGATGTATCAATTATCTGGCAAATCAGATCCATTTGGATATTCAAGATGGCCACTGAAATGGCTGAATTATGTTGGTAAAACACACACGTGAGCTGTTTGGAACAATTGGGTCTCCAAAATGAGTACACATGAGAGTTGAGTAAACAGCACGCACATAATTCAGCCATTTCCAGCGGCCATGTGAAACGATGCAAATGGATCTGATTTGCCAAATTCTATCATTCTCAGATCTAGAGCATTCATTAACTTTGTATTTTGAGGTACATTTTCTATTGCTGTCAAGTAATGCATGAATGATCTTACAAACACATACACATACTTACACCAAGTTAGTTGCTGTACATGTACAATGCAAGACATCATTTAAAATCGATTTAAGTACTGTATAAATCTTCATAGTTTAAATGGTATTGCAAGATTAAATACTGAATATTTTAAGTTCATTTTAACGACTGGAGAGGTAAAAAATTGTGAGTTGCATATAATTATTGATATTATATGACATAGTCATAGTACGGAAACGCATGTGGGTAAGAATTGTTGTATGAATAGGCAGTACCTAAGACAGCGGCCAGAAATTAAATTCATTACTTGGGAGGTGGGTAAAAATTTGCAAATTAAATCATGCACAAACATTTCTAGTTTTTACAGTATATTAAACATTAAATTAAGTGATTAACTCAAGCCATTTTATTATCACAGCTGATTACTCATTACATATTTTACTAATATCGCACCAGAAACAATATAATGTGATGGCATGAACATTTTGTATCGCTGCATAATTCCAATGGTTACGTTTTGTATGCCTGTAAGATCCCTTTAAGTAAAAGTGTACTTAGCTTGAAACTTTGAACACCATAAAAGCAGACTATGTCCATGACGTAGTGAGCCAAAGGACACGTCCGTCCCAAAAAATATACACTAAACATTGTTTTTCCATGATGCAGAAAAAGTCATAACATACCAAAGTAAAGACCATTGAAATCAGAATGAAATTCCCTTGTAATTCATATTTATGTAAAATTACCCAAAAAAACGTTTTAACTAAAACCGGGAAAAGTTTAAAAAAAAAAATTTTGA
>JAGTTF010000419.1:0-15231 GCA_019095985.1 Streblospio benedicti
ATTATTGTTTAGCATAGTATACTGCATTGTAAGCAAAAAGACAGGGTATTAAATTAATGTACATTTTCTTTATATACAGCATCCAAACGTCTTTATTTCACAGTAGCCAAATTCATACAACTAAGTGTCGAAATGATGATGTGTGTTAGATTTATCTATTCTATCACATCAGCTAATCACATACATAGCTTCACAAAACTATAATAAGATGTCCTATAACACTAACATGTTTTTGGTTTTTTTTTGTACTCATGTACTCTGAATACATGAACTGTTGATTGGTATTTTTCCTTACTTTTCATACAAAGCACATATAAACACAAATGATATGATATTTTGACAAATTTAATAGTTTGTTAAATCTCATATTTAATCATAGCTATTAGTGGGATGTAAACGTACATCTGTACAACTGAACGATGCCATCTGTTCAAGGCAACATTTATAATTGATGGGTGGTCCCAATTGATAGCGATGTATATATTGTGACATTCTTAATAATTTTACCTATAACCACCATTTTCACATATTAAGTACGCGAGGTTTTAAGCCATGTACACAACTGGACTGTATCGCCGTTTCTTTTAAGTATGATTTATTGCTGTCCTCTATATATCTTGCACTCAAGTAAATGCTTAAGTCGGTTATTTTATTACATTTTATACATCTCCTGTGTTTAAGACTGTCACTAGTCTAGAGCAGTTGTCGTTAGTTGGTGAAATATTTTTTTCGACAGAACGTATTTTTCTAAATGTTAAACGATATTGGAATTCATATTTCCTTCTATGCAACTATAGAACGACTTTATGTTTGTTGCATTATAAATTCACCGCCTTTTCCACCAAAACAATCATTGTCTCCATAACAGTCCTAAACCGATCTGCACCAGTGATTAACAGCTCCAAACCGCCATAAACACTTCGCGGGGGGATGCCTGGCGACCAAGATCCGGCATTCCACAGCTAAGAGGAAAACAACTTGTCACCACCTTAGCTCCATAATGGCCCATTATCTCGTCCAGGGACAGGCCATTACTCCCGCCTGATGACTTTCGCAGGCAGGGAATGATGTCATACTTAGCTGCCTGGGTGAGATAAAAAAAAAAAAAAAAAAAAAAAAAACAACAAGAAAACAATATGAGTAAAAACTGGGTGACTTTCGGATCGGCCCGTAGGCCACTAATTAACAATAACACACGTGAAGTGATGATTAATAGCAACCCTTCTCCACCTAGAGGGACGGCAATCCCTATGTCATTAATACAACCTTACATATTTGGACCGAGAAGCTAGTGATGACCAATATGACAACCTGATCCTTATTAACGACCTCCGAGCTTGTTCCACCTGCGGGCAAGAGACTTCAAGATTTTATGAGAGACTAACAGTGTGGACGCGATCAGGGATTGAGGTTGACATATATTGCATGACCTTAACTGTAGATGAACTTCTTCAGTAAATTTCATTTCACCAACAAATACATGAGTTGCATAACCCGAGTTTCAAATCTGCTCATTCTACTTCCGTTGTTCACGCATCATAGAGGTTCATGAGAACATGAAAACTGTATGTTTAATAGATAGCAGTTTGCACAAAATTGTACATTCATGTTTGGTGTGAAATGCATTCTTCCCTGTTGTTTGTGTTCTACTTGACATTCTGTGTTAATTCACGTGATTATTTCTCACCATACGCCTTGGTATAGGATTGGGCTACATGACAAACCGGCGGGACGTTTGCTGGAGCACCCCTATACGACCAAAATCCATGGCCACCTTGACTGCAAGCCCCAACCGACCTACAACTATCATCCATGTCCTATATTCATTACATAACAGTGGTCACAGGTCAATCTGTCTCAACGCACTGCTTAACATCTTACACAGACATCATTATTATTGGAAATAAACCGAGAAGTACACCAAACAAAACATATACTGTAAACTAATCAAACAGTTTCAAATTGGAATTTTCGCCGTAAACATCGATCCTTGGAAATGTTCAATGTCAAATTTACCCAGAGCAATCAAGGTTTTCAAATTTCAATCAAATTTTAGTCAAGAAAGATTATGTTCAGTCAAATAAACTTTGATAAAATCGAAACAGTTTGTTTCTGTATCAGATGATTTTGGGCAGTGATTTGAAACAAGAAATCGTGCATGCAGCCGTATCACTATCGTGGTCATTAAACTCATTTTACATTTTAGTTTGGGTATCTCTTGGTACCACACGTTTCAATACTGGTCACGTATTTTATTTGCAAACATCTTGATTATAATTCCCTCTTCACTGTTATCTAATGGCTGACCAGTATTTTCCTTCTCCTATTACCATATTTTCTATGGATTCTATGATATCAGCCAAACAGTGATCCGGGTGTTTATTGCTACAGAAGCTATTTATATATTTGCAGTGCAACGTTTGATGGACAAGGACATGTTGATACACTAATAATTCCATGCACGGAATAAGAACACTGGGTTTGGCAATTGGCAGTCAGCCAACTGTGCATGCCGTCCCACGTGTGTGATTCACTGCTCTGGCATGTCATTACAGTGGGGGAGGGATTACATTTTTGCACTGTGCAGTCGCGATATGGAATTGTGCCCTTAGATTAATGATATTTGCTTAAGATCCGTATTCGCAGTTCTCATTAATAGCGCAATGGGTCAATTGATTATGCTGGTTCATTGTGAGATTAGATAATGGGGCTGTTTGGGTGCGTATACCGTTTGTGTTTGTACTCGGTCATCTGCTTAAAGGGCCAACTCGAATGTATATGATAGATTGAATTGATACACGTCACGCCTCAACGCTATACAGTCCCTATTACGGTTATTTGATGGTGGATGCTTGGATGGCAGAAGTAAACTCCTAACATGTTCTATATGGCTTACTGAAGAGGGTACTATGATGTAATGTTGTTATTCTACTGTGTTGCATCCTTTATCTGATATAGAGTTACGTGTGTTAGCTTCATGAATACATTTTTTTTTTTTTGTTTATATTCTCGTGTGGCTCCTCTCTTGAGACCTGGTGGATGACATCATGCCTTATTGTGTGGTCTCGCTCGTGGATTTGGGAAGTGTATATGATAATGGCTTCTATGTTGGTGGGTACTTATTAGGTGATACCCAATACTTGAAGGAAGAGAAGTAGTTGTTGATTCTATTTATTGACTGTCTAGTTACATCGAGTTCTAGTATATATATCCCGTGCTCGTCTAGCTCAATAGACTAGTAAGAGCGGGTTGAGGTCTAGTAGACTCATAGGCAGGAGGTCCCTGCCTTGAGTATGAGCAAAAGCGGTGCCTGATAAGTCTACCATTACAATCCCCCCGCCAAATAAGGGACTTTTGCACGTACAAAAGGACCTCTAGACCTCATCCCAATACACCATATGAGCACGAATTTAAACAAATACATACATTCAATTTTATCGTAAAATATATATTGAAAAAGAACTACATACTAACTAGGATATAAAAATATACAAGAGTCTAGTTAACATACTACATAAGTCCACTTATTATACTGTTGAATAAAACATTAAGAATTAATCAATTGAAGAATTTGAAACGTTAAATGAAATACATACAATCATGACATTAATAAGAAACTTGGATTTGAAATAGCATGAAATTACATATGAGTTTTGTTTTGTCACAATGCATTTAGTTGAGTGCACACGATTTTAAAGACAAAATGAGTTATTTTTTGTTCATAAGGAATGGTTCTCAATAATCTATAAATGTTACGGTTATAACTACATATATTTTATATATAATCTAAATAATTTTTACAATAAACAATCATCAATGAAATGACAGAGTGTAATTCCCATGTTATTACATATATATATATATAGCGCACTACATCAATCATAAATGCGTTTAATACAAGAAGCAAAAAAAATCTATATATAATGTTTAAATGCACAAAAAATAATACATTAATACTTGTAAACATATAATGAAGTAAATGATATATACATTTTGTGAATAAAGATAAAATTAGTATATTTAAAACCAATGTTCTTATTTCACAAATACATGATAGTGTGTCAATAATAGCCGCTAGACGGCAATACAAATGTTCATATTGTCCTATGGCTCTGCGCCGCCCTGATTGGATGAGATGAGGATGTAGCTGACACAGAGGCGTGGCTTATCCCTCGTCACTATGGTATATAAAGTTCCGTTTTGTAGAGTTGATGTCACTCCTCGTGAGAAAGTTTCAAATTGTTATTCTTTTTAAAAATTTCTTTTATTCACTTTATCAAAATGGCCGGTGCTGTGTTTGGATCAGTTGAGCTGCTAGGTGTTAGTTCTAGATTCCAAGCCCGTCTGTACGACTTGCTCGCACCCTCGCCCTGGAAGAAGGTTCGGGGACGAAACGTCAAGATCGGAGGCCATTATGTGGAGGAGGATGTCGAGTCAGACCTGGAAACTGATGTTTCGCCGTCATTCGGCAATTGCCCACCCATTGTGGTGGTGGATTCAGATGGAGTCAGTCATTCTGACGACGAGTCAGTTATATTGCTTTCCGACGATGGAGACGACGGCGCTTCCCCCTGGCTCCCTGGATGGAGAAGATGCTGGCGTGATGCATGATGCGATGAAACGCAATTTCAAGTGTTTAATGAGTAAGTACAATATATTGCATAATTATGTATTGTTTATGAAATATTTATATTTTCATTTTGTATCATTGTTCACATAATGAAAAAAAAATTTTAATACATTGTGTTTGTATTGTTGCAGTCCTGGATGTGGCGACTGGGGGTGAAGGTGATGTGGGGACTGGATTTGATGGCTGGCGGCATGATGGTCGCCCCTCAACATCGCCCTGGCTGCTCCCACTGATGATGAGTGGATGGATGATGAGCCGGCCCGAGACTATCCTCAAGATGTTGAGGACTACACTTGTGGTATCCTGACGTCCGGCAGAGGCGCTGCCGGGGGCCCTTGACGGTCGGGCGCTACTACCGGGTACCCTCGGCACATGAGGTGCCAAAGTGAGGCATTGTGCAGGTGTGACTTTTGGCCATGCAGCCGCTGTTAGTGCGTGCGTGACCCCTATTTTTGTGCAGGTGGTTTGAGGCCACTCATTTCAAGGACGTGATTGGTGCTTGCACATGTGAGTGCCGATTTTGCAGACCATGATGATTTGTCAAATTGGATTAAACTATGGACTGGATACAATGGATATGGATATTTACTGGATATGAAATATGGATTTTATGCTTCTGGATTGGATTGTTGATTGTTGATTTATTTCTGTTGTTGTTGTTTAATAAAGTGAATACCATTCTAAATTGAATTGATTGTGTTTTTGAATCTTATATTAATTCTAGATGGTCGGCATAATCTCTCATTTATGTGTTCCAAATTTCTGTATACGTTACTTCATTTTGGCGTATATAGTAATGCGTAGAATGTCATTAATTGTGATGAATTTATGGCGTTGAGTTTTTCGCTTTCCCTTATTGACACTTTAACTGAAGTTGGCAGCGGTATATCTTGTACATGATCTTCATACGTGAATGAGAGTTTTCGCTGCCATCTGATATTAATAGATGGCCACAAACGTTGGAATGAAATCGAAAATCCCTCCATGATTGGTATTTCAGTGAATTTTATCTTAATGTCCAGCGGGACGTCTGTCAAGTAAATCAGTGACGTACGTTTAGCATCAAAAATCTTTACATATAGTTTGGCCTTTTCTCCCTTGGGTGTTGGTTGTGTGAATCTTGACCATAATTTAACGCTTGCCCTGACGCTTATAAGTAGTAGAGCTACGCTGGCCAGTGTCAATATCCCTGGTGGGATGTATATCTCGTAATCGTGATCGGGCAACGTAGTCGCCGTTGGCGAGTGCTGTTGACTTAGTATGTAACTGTTTGCAGGTGCCATATTCGTGGTCATTAATCCGAGCATTAACACGGATCGGAATCTCACAAATATGAATATCAAGGCCAATGTTAAGCCGGTGTTCCATATTATTATGCCAACAGCAATAATGATTTCAGAGAGATCTGATTTGAATTGAGGGATAAATTCCGCTGTATCCAATATATTGTCTATGTTATTCCGTATAGGTTGGTTCATTGACGTGTCTGGTGTGAATGGTAATTCAGTATATTCGTTTAGCAAGCGTGGTTCGGTCTTCACTGTAGCTCTAGCGTTCGTTACGTTTTGTAATATTGACGCATCTATGGAAATCATTTGTGCTACATTTATAGGATATGAAATTTTTATTGGTGATTCATTCATACCACATTTTTCTGAATGTGGTTGTACTGAAAACATGTCACTGTGCAGTTTGCATCCACAGGCGAGGTCGATCAATGCATGTGAATTAATCTTATGAAAAGTGTCTTCTTTGCCGTTGCAACTGACACGTATTGGGCTGTTCAGTTTTTGCAACAAGAATCTGGAGTGACCGATTTTGAATACTGCTGGTTCCAATAGTGTGTCTGAACTCGTGAATGTGCAAGCGCTAGTAATTTTGTGGTTAACAAAAATGTTGTATAAGCAGTCGCCTGTATCTTGTCCGTATAGGAATATAGGATCTTCACATATATAATCTTGGCGTGCACACCTGTCGTATTGGTGTTGTGTTAAGTAGCCGAAAGATCCTCTCTCACGTGAGAAAACCATGTAATCGTGAATTGTGTTCAATTCTGTCGTCTTGTTATCGTGGTTACCTACGGGAGTATGTAGCGGCAACTTGAACGTGGTAATTCGATACACATCTAGGACCGCGTTAGTTGCGGTTAGTGGCAATGCTATGGAGATAATTAGCGTATCGCCCGTGAGATATGCTATGCATTTGGCGTAGTGATAAAAATAATTCATGTTTATATAAGCTGATAGTGGCTGTAAACCTCGTTTACGCAGTGGTGTTTTAATTCTATCCATAGCTTTCTCTAGAGTCGATTGAGTTATCAACTTGTTGGGTAGGAGATGTCGAATTAGTAGGTGTATTTGTTGGCGAAATTCTCTGAGGTTTGTCAATGCCGTCCTCAGAGTTGTCGTCTGTTGAATCAAACGTTGGGTCGCAGTTAAGATGTGGGTGTAACTTCTTAACACGTATACTTCATGTGAGTAGAAGTCGAAGTTAGTTCTCATGTTATTTATGTCCAAAGTTAGATTATTAACCCTCGCTATTGTTTCTTTTAATGCCGTGTCAGATCTGTTCAAATGGCCTGCCAGAGACCGGAAGTTTGAGTAAGTGTTGTTCTTGAAACTTGATACGAAATCGTACATTGAATCGATAGTATCTGCATTATTTTTAACGTATCGTGCCGTGTGAATAATTTGTTTTTGCAAGTCCTGTATTGAGTCTGTAGAGGCTACGCCGAATAATTGTGATAAAATGCCGCCAATGTTGAGTATAGCGCGTTTGTTTGTAGTATCTACTCGTAGCGTAGATAAGTCGACGTCTAGTTGGTGAATTTCTTTGTTGTAGGCTGACATGATATTATTGAGGTGTGTCCGTTCTGTGAGCCAGGACGCTTTTGCATATATACACTCTTGTTTCAGTGCGCCGAAAGTTTGGCATACGATTGTGTCGTGTAAGTCATTGATGGAAAGTTTTAGCGATGTAAATTTTGGCATTTTCATCGCAAAGTTGAGTCTGTGATATTCGGCGACATGAATGATAGTTCTGTCCTCGTTGTAGAACAGTGTCGCTGCTGATTCTCTGTATTGGTACCGTGATTCGGCAGGTATCATGATTGCTATCAGGGTAACCAATGTGAATATGCCGGCTGGCATCTTGAAGATATGAGCTTGTAGTGGCAGCTGTGGCTGCCACGCTGGTCAGTTGGTAAATGAAGTTTGTTGTGCTTTAGCGCCTTGTAAAGCCGAGCGGGCGTGTAGTAGACTGTTGCTGCGCTCGTTTGGTTTTCATAGTTAGTCTGCATAAAATCTGCCAATAGCGTGGGCCGAGCAATGGGCTTGGCCAATCACAGTGGTGATTTCAGCGTGACGGATTAATTAGTGTCTGGGCATATTGTGGTTTTAACGATGCATGTAATTGAAAAGCGGTTGGTACATGAAATGGTGTCCTGTTAATAAATGACAGTAAGCAATTGCTGAGTCGAGACCGGGGTTGCTTGAGACAAATCGATTTCAACCATATGAGCTAAACATTCTGTTCCCAGCACGAAGAGAATGGACTTGTTTCCATCGATTTTGCGACCAGCATTGCCTAGATCGATCTGATTTCATATAAGCAGTGACTTACTGTACTGTATTTTGGTTTTGTTTGTTGTCTGAATTTCGGACATGGTTTCTTGGGTAAATTAACTGATCTATTGATACACGATGCTTGTAGACTTCTTTTGTCACCGGATCGCGTAATTGACAGGAACCGTGGTGGATATTGAACGCAATGTACTGTGATATATTAGATTGTAGTTTCTTATTGGAATGAATGTCTTTGAGGGTTGGTTTTCTCCAATACACAGTCGCGTTTTCTTTTAAATTAGAAGGCGATTTGTTTTTATTGTGTTCAAGTTGTTTTTTCGTGTCGAAGGCTAGTTTGTTGTCCCGCGCCATACGAATGGCGTAGTCTTGTGCTTGTTTCATCTCGTGTATTATCTCTGGAAGTGTTTTATGGTCATCATCCAATGTAAAATCCATCAACGCTGTCGTGAGTCGCCCAAACACAGCTTCTGATGGTGCAATTTTTGTTGTCGCTGAAACGCTATTGTTAATTACATTTGTGGCATATTTTACAAACCGTGGCCAATCTCGGGGTTTGTCTTTGACCAAAATTTTCAGTAAATTCAATAAATTTTGATTGCATCTCTCGACTTTGCCCGTCGATCGTGGGTTGTAGCATGAGGCAAAAGTGAGTTGTACATTGAACATTTTTGCAAACTGCTTATACACCTGGGACACAAAGGCTGGACCATTATCACTGATTAAAGTCGATATAGGGCCAAATATAGAGAATATATTGTCGAATAGGGCTTGCGCCGTTTCCTGCGCTGAAGATGATCGTAATGGTACTGCTACAGTGTACCCACTCAAAACGCAAATCGCTACAAGCAAGTACCTGGATTTGCAATCTGATGCTACTTCGAAGGGTCCTAAATAGTCAATTTCTAAGTGAGTCATAGCTCTATTTGGCGGTGTTATTACGTGCCTTAATTTCACTTCCGGTTTTATGCTTGATTTCGTTGTAAGACACGTCTCGCAGTTCGAGATGTATCTATTTACATCCGCATTCAATCCTTTCCAAGCGAATGACTCACGAATAGCATATACCGTCTTGTACATGCCAGCGTGGCCTAACATGTCATTATGGTAACGAGAAATTATCTTGGTTGTTAGCCATGGCGGTATAAGCACACGGGGCCCGTGGTTCTTATTTTTCGCATGGCAATGTGTTACTAGCAATGCATGATCTCCGAATAAGTCATGGCTGTATTCTCTTGCTAGGCAATATTGTTGCTGCTTTTTTGTAGTTGGCAATTTGCCGTCGGACAAATAATCTATGAGTTGTTGGAATGGTTTGTATTTGCGCTGCTCAGCTGCTATGAATTTGACATCAAAAATTTTATCAAATTTCTGGTCATCTGTTATATGTGGTGGTTTTAATTCATTCCGTTCGTCGAGGCAATCCCCATGTGCTGGTGATTTGTTAATCATGGGATCGCTCGGTGCGTGTTCAACATTAGTGTCCGAGGGGATTTGGCAATCTCCATGTGTTGGTAATTTCTCAATTGCGGGATCGCTTGATGCTTGGTCAGCATTAGTGTCCGATGGGATTTGGTGTGGTGAATTAGTGAATCCAGGTGTACGGCAATGGGTTTGATCGGATTCTAATGTCCCATCTGGCCGTCTGCTGCAGATTATCTTGTTATTTCTCTCGCCTGTTTTCGCCATTTCGGCGTCTGATGTGTCAAATGAATGTCTGTTGCCAGTCAATTTACTGGCATCATCCTTCTTGATGGGTATTTTATGGACACACGTGTCTGTTTGTGATCCAGGTGAGGGATCATGGTGACTGGGCTGTTGAGATAAGTGATGGTCATTTGATTCGAGATGTGAGGTGTTTATTTTGTAATCTGACGCGGCTTGTCTGGAGTTTTGATTAGACATTGACCTCGTGATAACATCTATACCAGGAGAGTGTGGCCATTTGTCTGATAGTGGATAGTGTGTATCTTTTGGAGATGGAGGCTCATAGAAACGACGGGACAGGGCGTCACTAATGAAATTTGCGTGGGTAGAGATGTGTACAATTTTGAACTGGTAAGAACATATAAATAATACCCATCTCGCGAGTTTTGCGTTCAACCTTTTCTCCGATTTATTTCTACTTAATAATTCGACCAAGGAAAAATTGTCACAGTATATAGTGAATTCGTTGCCCATCAAGTAGTGGTTAAATTTTTCAAGAGCATGAACAATGGACATCAATTCTTTTTCATAAATCGGACGTTTCATTTCCGTCTCAGTTAGTCCTCTACCAGCGAATGCTATCGGTAGTAATTGATTTTTTTCATTCATGTTAAAAATTCCTGAAGCTATGCTATGATCGGAAGCGTCCGTCATTAGGAAGAACCTCTTTGAAAAGTCTGCATAGTGGAGGAACGGGCGGCTTGATAACATTGATTTTATTGTTTTGAAAGCATGTTCGTGTTTGTCTTCCCACACAAATGGCGATTTTGGTAATGATAGTTTTTGAAGTGGTTTCGCCAATTTTGCACGATTTGGTATGAAGTCAGAAAAATAGGATAAAATTCCCAAAAATGATTTTAGACTTTTACGGTCCTTGGGAGTAGGGAATTCAGATAATGCTGCCGAATGATTTTCGCTAGGGGTAATTCCGTGTTCGCTGATTTGGTGCCCCAAGTATGTTACGCTGGTTTTTGCGAAAGTGCATTTGGACTGAGAGACCTTTAAGTTTGCGTTGTGTAACGCCGTAAGAATGTTGTCAATGTCCACCAGGTGCTGATCAAATGAGTCCGAAAAAATTAATATGTCGTCTATGTAAATAAGGATGCACTTGTTGATATATTTATTTAATATAATTGATAAGCATTTGCTAAAACTTGAGGGCGCGCCTTGTAACCCTTGGGCCGTAGTTTTGAAATTAAAACTGCTCCCATTCCAGTGAAAACCTGTCAGTTTGCGTGAGTCTGGATGAAGGGCTAATTGTGAGAATCCATTTGCTAAATCCAGACAAGAAAAATACTTGGGTCTTTTCTCCGCTAATATGTCTAAAAAATGTGAGAAGTTCGGCATATGGAATTTATGATACAACGAAGCCGCGTTTAGCGACCTAAAATCAAGAACAAGTCTATATTCTGGTGTTGTTGGTGTACCCATGTGTTTATGTGACTTTTTGACATTTTTCTTAATCGCAAGAAGCGGTGAGGCGTATAAGATATCGTTATTTCGTTCAATAACATTCTGATCTAACAAATACTCAATCTGTTTGTCTAATTGCCTCTTAACTTCTGGTGGGAAACGGAATGGTTGAACGTCTTTATATTCTGCATCTGGTTTCATGATAATTTTATGTTGGACAGTAGAGGTGAATCATAGGTTTTTTTGTTTGTCCATGAATGCTAACTTATTTTTTTGCAAAATTGATAGCAAACGTTGTTTATCATAATCTGGACAGTCTGCTTTTGATACGTCAAAAGGTTCGTGAGTGTCTGACGACTGGCCTGATGTCGGGGACGTTATGTCGCATACGCATTCTGTGCTTTGCGCGTTTAGTGGGATAAACGAGGCCATGTGTTGGCCGGGGTTAACATAAATCGTGTTTGGGGATTCGTTTACTAATAAAAGTGGCACTTGATTGTTTGAGACTGATACAGCTGCTTCTTGTAGGCATAAAATGCTATCAGTATCCGTTGATACGACGCCTGTCAGCCCTGTTGGGAAATCTGTTCGTTGGAATCGGTCTGTGATCTGTGCAGCGACCAAACAAGATTCATAGGGCCCTATATGTAATTTCTGTATGGCATGAACCCTGTACGGTTTTGAAAGTGAAGCAGCGTGCTTTGAGAAGTCAAGAACAGCGCCGTGTTCATTTAAAAATGTTCTACCCAGAATCAAGGCGTGGTTTAGTTTGTCGAACACGTAAAACTGATCAGAGTATTCTTTACCCCCTATCTGTAGGTGCAGTGTAATGCTGCCTGTAGGTGTGAACTTGTCACCGTCTGCTGTATGAAACGTCCTAGTCGTTGGCGTTGTTTGTTTGCGCCAATGTGGTACAATTTTTGACAAAGTTGATGTTGAAACACAAGAGACGGATGCGCCCGTGTCGATTAAAGCCGTGACATGTCTATTAACTGATTTGAAGAAAACGTCTACGGTGGAGTCTTTAAAAAAATTAACATCAAGGGTATTGGTATGTGAGATAGCATTTAGTGAGGGTATGACACTTGTGCGCGCCGCTGTTGGTGCTTCCTGGGTATCACGCGAATGTTTTGATGAATGAGAATGAGAATGAGACGACGATTGATGTGTTTGATGTAGACTATTGGAATGGCGTGAATGGAGTGATGAAATGTGATTTAATTGGGGCGACGCAGCAATTAGTTTAAACGTTCGAGAGAATCATTTTTGTCACTTATTTCTACGACTTGATTCTGTTGTCTTGGTTTCTCTCTGTTGAATTTGTCGTCAGTAGATTTCCTTTCGTCTCTGTTTCGAGATTGTGATCTGTATTTTGAATTGCTGCGGTAACGGTTATCCTGGGTGTTGTCTCGTTTGAAATGCGATTGAGATCTGTCACCTCGTGATTGCGATCGGTCGTTGCCGCGGGATTGGCTGCGTCGGTCGTAGCTGCCACGTGATTGGCTGTTGTATCTGCCACGAGATTGGCTTCGGTAGTACCGTCGCCTGTCATGGCTCCTCCCTCTAGACTGACTCCGTCTGCTGTCGCGCCCTTTCATGGCACTAATTGAGGCTGCTGCCTCTTTACGTAGACGTATCCTATTTTCAGCTTTCTCGGCGCAAGCTACCAATTGATTTATACTGTTATATTCGTCATCTTTAATTTCAGCTGCAATTTCGGGTAATAAATTATTGCAAAAAACGTCTATTTGTGTCTCTAAGTGTGGTTGACATTCTGAAAATCGTTGAAGGATGTCAGCGCTAAATTCACGCACTGATTCGTGATGTTTTTGGCGTCTGTTAATGTAGTTTCTGCGCATGGATAGTGGTTTTTGTTGCATGGAAAATATATTTTTCAGGCTTGCCATGGCGTTTTTGTAGGAACTACGTGTTTCGGGTGGCAACGAAAAATATTTTACTTTGGCAAAACCATCTAGAATGGTCGGTAAAATGTTATGCCTTTGCGGGTCAGATTCCGGCCAATCTAAGTAGTTGAAAAAGGTTTCCAACTCTGTTTGCCACCGTTCAAAACTGCTGTACAGTGAGCCATCGAAACGAGGCAATACCACGTTTGGGCCTCTACGTGTATTGGCGCGTTGAGGGGGTTCCGATCTGGTGGTGAGCAACTGATCAACAACCTGACAAAGTTTGTCGATCTTATGGTCTGATGATTGAGTAATGTCTACGTTAGCCGTCGCATCTTGGACTAATTTTAACTCACCTTTCGTTTCGTCCAATTTGGCTTGTGTATCCTTTAGGGCAGTGTCCAACTGTCTAATTGTGACATTGGCTTCAGCCTTTTCTTTTTCAAGTGTATCCAATCTGGATAATAAATCTTTTTGCGCATCGAGTTGCGCCTGTACTAAATTTTTGAGGTCCTCAATTTCACTCATTTTATGCGGTTGTGAGTCGACAACCGTGGTGTCGTTATTGATGTTTGACGTGTGGTGTGGTTTGAACGTGACGGTGTCGTCGCGTGAAGTGAACGGCGAGGTCGCCGGGCTGGTGAAAGGTTGTGAGAATGTGGGTGGCCTAACTGCCTTAGGCTTAGGTGTATCGAAACCACTGTCAGCAGATGCTGAAGGTAGAAAGTGTGACGCGGATGCGCCCTGAATAGGAAATTCAGTGTCAGCGGATGCTGAATGTAGAAATTCAGTGTCAGCGGATGCTGAATGTAGAAATTGTGACGCGGGTGCGTCCTGAATAGGAGATTCAGTTGGTGAAACTTTTTTAAACTTGGAAACGATTGGAGTAGAGTTTCTTTTCATAGTAGTTCAATCTTGATGACGTCTCCACCATTATGTGATGTTGGATTTGAAGGAAGAGAAGTAGTTGTTGATTCTATTTATTGACTGTCTAGTTACATCGAGTTCTAGTATATATATCCCGTGCTCGTCTAGCTCAATAGACTAGTAAGAGCGGGTTGAGGTCTAGTAGACTCATAGGCAGGAGGTCCCTGCCTTGAGTATCAATTGGGTGTATGTGTTACATAAAACTTATTGTTTATTTGATTATAGATACATAGCAGTCCCATATATTTGGTGGTCACAGACAGTGGTGCTTCAGCTGCATAGCATGCAAGATTAAGTATGAGTCAGTTGTAGTAACTTAGTGAGGTGCCGGTACTCGTGTGTCGAAAGTGACCAGGGCGTGTGTCGCCCACCGGTAAGGGGTGCGTGTGTCGCCTACCGGTGCCCGCTCAGTCGGTGGTCAGGGCATATGTTGCTCCACCGGTGTCCAATCGTAAGTCGACGGACAGGGCGTGTGTCGCCCCACCTATATCAAATATCGCACGCCGAGGTGCCTCTTTTATCATCACTTAATGGCTTTTTACAGTTGGTGACTGGATTGTGTGCTGGATACTGATCGACTTACTAATAGCCGGCCGAGTGACACGTGCTGTAAACATTCAAAACTCGGTGATACATTGTTTTTTTGCAACTAGCTATTGTTTTACATAAAACTTGTTATCTATTTGTGTGGTGAGATATTTTGGTCATGTAGACATTCATGTTTTGGGCATTGTCAAGTTGGGTCATGGTGCGAGTGCCAGCATGATGGCAACAATTACGCAATAGGCTGACTCATGGTATAGCAGCACTTCCCACCGAGTCAAATGTGACCTAGACAGATGAATTATGCGGTGAAACCCTGTGAGCATTCCATTGGTAGAAGTCTTGCCATCGGCAAGCGTGTTCACAGTGTAAACCAAAGCACCCTCAGTTTTAAACGGATAGAATATTCAGCTTACTATAGGCTAGCTCAATACGATTATCAGACTTCCGTTTTATCTTCATGCGGGCACGAATTTTAAACCCACCTATTCCTTAGCAAATCAGTAGGTCATTTTATAAATAAAGA
>JAGTTF010000419.1:15331-31270 GCA_019095985.1 Streblospio benedicti
AAGAATAAATAAAAAAAAAAATAACACTGTTATGCCTGATTGGGGGAGACAAATAGTGATAAATATTAAAGGGCCAAAGTGATAATTATTGCTGAATGAAACAGAAGTGACAGTGAAAATGAGAAGTAATACAGAGAATACAAAGAATAAAGTGAAATGGCAGGAGAAGAGGATATAAAAATATAAATGCTCTTAAGATCCAAAGGGCCAAGCTCAAGTCAGCCATAAATAGACAGTGTGGAAAACTTAGAACTTTAAAAGCAGATGAGGACTAAGAAGAAGTGCCGAGAGTTATAGCAGAAATAAAGCAAAGGTTTGATGAATTGGAAGAGGTCCATGAAAAGATCCATCAAAAAGCTTGAAGACGTTGAAGCCATAGAAGAGAGTGATGCATAGCTGGAGGAACTGAGAGAAAAGAGAAAATGAAGCATGTGCATCATCTTCAAGCAACGCCAGTAGCATTTCAACCACATCCATGGATGAGTCCTCTAGAGCCCTTGTCGAGGCATTGACCATGCCCAAAGTCGAGTTAACAGCGTATGATGGGGATCCTATGCTATACCATAGTTTTATGACAATGTTCGATGACATAGTGGACAAGAGAACAAGTGATGATTCTACTAATCTGGCTCAATTAATCCAGTACACCAAGGGTGCAGTGAAGGAAACAATACAACCATATGTTTTTCTAGGCAGTACAAGAGGGTACCAACTTGCCAGGAAGGCTTGAAGGAAAAATATGGCAATGATATTAGAGAGAGGCTCCCTATCATCTCTCCGGGCGGAGGAGCAGTGAGAATTTCTGCTGACCTCAAATCACTATTCAATGAGCTGAATAAATGCCAGATGATGTTGCTGCGAGCATTTCATTGCATCAATCATTGATAGGCTACAACTTTACTGTAAAAAACAAAGTGGCACAAGATAACAATAGACACAAAGAAGAGAAAAGGGCAATATCCCACTTTTTTTGAAAATCTTGTGGAATTTATCCAACAAGAAGTAGAGAGTACGATTCGGACCCTGTGTATGGTGAAAATGGGGGTCGTTAATTACAAGCAGGAATGCACAGTGATTTCATTGATCAAACAGTCTAAAGGCAATGAAGGAAAGAGTTCATCATTTGCAACAACTCAAAGACAGCATAGCTCTAGGTGTATTGTTTGTGGAGAAGATCACAAATTGTATATGTGTCAATAATTCAGGAATCTTGAGTCTGCTCAAAGACTGGATATTTTTTGATAAAGGGCTATGTGAAAACTGTTTGATGACCACTCATGTGACACACAAGTGTTTCAAGACAAGTAGGTGTGGCATTGATGTGTGTGACTTGAAGCATAGTCGCCTTCTTCATGCTGGCGCTGGAACATGGAATAAGTCCAGCCGTTTGTCTAGAAGCCTACGACACCAAACACAGTAGTCTGATCACTGTAATCCCTATAAAGCTAGCTGCAGAGCTCTGCTCTGGGCCTTTGTACAAAAGTACAATAAACTATACAAGCCTCTCTCCGCGTTGCACCACAAATGGTGGAGATGCCAGATTGAATTCTGAGCATGCAGGCAGCAGCAAAGTCTCATTCTCAATTGAGAATTAGATGGCCATGGACTTCGACTTTTTTCATGAATTAAATGCCAGCCGTGGACTTCACTTTTTTGCAGGTTTTGAATTTCCAGTCTGGACTTAGAGCAATCTTGTTCAGTCATGACTTCAACTTTTTTCAAGAATTAAAAGCCAGTCACGGACTTCAACTTTTTTCATAGAATAAATGTTAAGCAGAACTTCAATTTTTTCACAAAATAAATGCACAACAGAACTTAGAGTGTTTTGCTGAGTTGAGACTTCAACCTTTTTCATAAATTAAGTGCAAAACAGAACTTCAATTTTTTCAGGAAATATTACTTGGCTGAGACTTCAAATATTTTACAGTGTTGTCAATTCTCTTTGCGTCTTTTATTGTTTGTGTTACATTCCGGATCAAAAAGACATCATTTGACCATTTCGACTAAGTATTCATCAACAACAAGAGGCCACAAGATTTGTACGAAGACCAGTACGTTGATGTGTTTTATTTCAGTAGTTTAACACATCAATATACTTAAATATTTTCGAGATAAATGGAGCACAGTTTATCAGCAATGGATGCGACTATGCAGCATCTGTGGTTGAATTTTAGCAGACGACACATTTACAATCTGAATAATTCTGCTGTTACAGCAATGCAGACGATTTATTTTTCAACGAATCTCACTAATGAGTTCACGTACTGGATATTTAAGGATTATTAGGCTAGATGGCGAGGTGAGTCATTGGTTTTTTATATATCATAATACTTTTAACAGATCACTTTTTAGATGGCAATTACGAGTTAAATGCAACAATATCATAGTAGCAATGCACCTTTTGAGAGGTGATGCACAGTAGATAATTAATCAATATTTAGATGCAATTATACAGCATTTATTGTTGAGATTTAGAGGTAAATGGAATCTCACTTCAACACACTACAACAAAGCGGCATGCTAGAAGCTAACTCTAAAAAGCAGTAACTCCTGCCAACAAATCTGCAAAACGGTCGCGGCTATCAGACATGTCTTCTAAAGGTGACGATTGACAAGCAGCACCTGTTTTGAAGCATGGGTGCATATAATTATTTTGGAGCTGTGAACTTTATCTTCATTTATCAAGTAATTTTCTCGCCACACTTCAAAAAGTTTCACGAGAGTTGTCAAAAATAGACATGATTATACAATGTCTGTTGTGACAGTTTCATTCATTATAGAACAACAATATAACAACATGGAAAGCAGACGACAAGTTCAATTTCACACCAGGCGGCGCTGCAGTCCCCATGCCTGAGCAAACGACACCGCAGCAGCGACGCAGCCACAATATTAAAGCAGCAGTTGGCAGAATAATACATAATGAACAAAATGCAGCGAGATGGAAAGAAGGAAGACGACGGAAACGTTTTTGATAAACGGCCAAGGTCACACAGCTGTTGTCTTAGTGCAATTGACGCGGAAAGTGAAATAAACGCAATAAGTTATCAAACCCTGCAGAAATTGTTTCCAAATGTCTCAGCTGAAATACGGGAAACCTATTCAACATTTAGATCAGCTTCTGATGAGAAAATAGTGCCGATGGGTAAGGTACTTCTCACTTTCTACATTGAAGAAAAGAAATTGTCAGACACATTCTACATCTTCCAGTCATCAAATCATAATTTCATAATAGGTTCTCTATTTTGAGAAAATATAATGGTATAGTGAACTTTGAGCCACAACCAGTTGCACATCAAAAGACCAATGGCCACTGGCATCTGGTGACAGGTTGGAAATTCCTGCTAAATCAATGAGCATCGTTTCAGCAATAATTTCAAAGAAGAGAGGAATAAATTACATCAGGGCTGACATTCCCGAATGATTTTTCGTGCGTTTCGATGCGGAGCGCCGCTCCACATGAGAATATCAATATTGGTATTCCGTTTACTGTATATAACGTTCCTCATTCTCTGAAATTACGTCATAGTTACGTGAATGCGTCATAAATAGTATCACACTTGTTCTATACGTCATGTTTGTAAACAATTTTGCTTTCACTTAATTTTTACAACGAGAATTCTGAAGGTAAATGGGGAAAGTTAAGAATTGCCGTATATACACTAAAATTCGCCGTAAGATTAAGGGCTACAAAAATAGTCTTGAAGTACCAAATCTATTTCGATTTTATTCATTTTTTTGTTGATGTTTGTCACAACTACTACTCCTACGTTGATTTGACCTTGACTTTAGCCTGCACATATACACTCGACTCGTGTAGGAGGGGGCCGAAAATTGTCACTTAAATCATGCTGACGGCCGAAAATTGTCCGAGGGGGGGCCGAAAATGGTAAACACGTGAAAATACATAATCCCAATTAATTCCTTATACAGGTGCTCTTTCGATACCATCCGTGTTTTGGTGAATCATATTAGATAGTAAACTAAATATGTACTTGTCAGTAAAACATTTATGTAGAATGTGTGTGCCAGTTAATATAGCTATGACAGTTTTCGGCCTTTAAAGCACTAATATCATTAGATCTACAGACTAGACTAGTCTAAACTTACGTTTGGCAGGTGCGCTACATACATAGTATTAAGACCTATTAATATATACGAGTACACCACAGTCAACACGTTCACAGACAATAAAATCAATATGTATCAGTAAACCATCTACAGTATGCTGTTATAATGGTGTAAATATATATAGCACTTATATATTACCACCATGCAGTGTTAAAATGGGAAATAAAGACACAAACTTTTCTGTAACTGTGTGGATAATAATATCTAATTTCAATAGAACTAAATTTCATTACAAAACCTGTCAAAGGTAAGTTTCTGGCCATTCTGTACAACTGGGTATGTCACAAGAGGTATATATATGTACAAGAACTCTATGTTTGTTTGTTTGTATGGATACTCTGCAGCCATCAACTTTGATGATTATAGCAGAGGGAGGCCACGTGGTGTTTGTACATGGACCTCCAAATATTCTTATTTATAATTGCTATTTGTAAAAAGAAAAATAATAAATCTAAAT
Organism: Streblospio benedicti; assembly: GCA_019095985.1. Classification (NCBI taxonomy): domain Eukaryota; kingdom Metazoa; phylum Annelida; class Polychaeta; order Spionida; family Spionidae; genus Streblospio; species Streblospio benedicti. The sequence goes on from JAGTTF010000419.1 coordinate 19,920, forward strand.
TAAATATAACATATATGTAGTCTCCTCAAACTGCTATATTTCTCTGTCAGTAAAACATACATCTTGATTGATTTAGATGTTCATACTCTAACCTGCTACATATTTTGTCATAAAGTGTATTCTGAAAAATGTCTATTGTCATTTTAATGTGAATTGATTGCTATTTATTTTAGCTGCAGTTATTGAACTGCCCCTCTTGATGGATATGTACCCAATTAGTCACAGTGCTGGCTCACTACACTTGTATATTCACAGAATTGAACCGTAAAACAATTGGATGTGAAAGTAAGTATTCTAAGTATTGTTTCCAATACCATATGTAGAGCAAGATTACCTTTCTGAAAAAAGTAGTGTTCAATAGGCAACCATGCATATTGAGCCTAGCAACGGTTGCCTAGCCAATGGTGTTTAATATAGGGAACAATAGTAACCGTTGCTATGCAACATTAAAATTTATAGGTAGCAATGGTTGCACTAGCAACCGTCATCTACATAGCAACAGTGGTTAACATATGCAACATTAAAATTTATAGGTAGCCGAGTAACTTGCAAAAACAATTTAACTTTTAAAATTTATAGGTAGCAAATAAAACACAAATCACAAATGAATAAAATTTATAGGTAGCAATGGTTGCCTAGCAACGGTCATTATGACTTGCTGAACTACATAGCAACAGTGGTTAACATATGCAACATTAAAATTTATAGGTAACAGATAAAACACAAATGAATAAAATTTATAGGTAGCAATGGTTGCCTAGCAACGTTATCACTTGCTGAACTACATAGCAACAGTTGTTAACAACAAAATTTATAAAAAAATTTATAGGTAGCAAATAAAATATGAAACACAAATCACAACTGCCTGAACTACATAGCAACAGTTGTTAACACATGTAACTTTAAAATTTATAGGTAGCAAATAAAATATGAAACACAAATCACAACTGCCTGAACTACATAGCAACAGTTGTTAACATATGCAACTTTAAAATTAATAGGTAGCAAATAAAATAAACACAAATCACAAATCAATAAAATTTTTAGGTAGCAATGGTTGTCTAGCAATGGTCATTATCAATTGCTGAACTACATAACAACAGTTGTTAACATATGCAACTTAAAAATTTATAGGTAGCAAATAAAATATGAAACACAAATCACAACTGCCTGAACTACATAGCAACAGTTGTTAACATTTGCAACTTTAAAATTTATAGGTAGCAAATAAAGTATGAAACATAAATCACAAATCAATAAAATTTATAGGTAGCAATAGTTGCCTAGCAACGGTCGTTATCACTTGCTGAACTACATAGCAACAGTTGTTAACATATGCAACTTCAAAATTTATAGGTAGCAAATAAAACATGAAACACAAATCACAAATCAATAAAATTAGAAAACAAGTGAAAATTCATTGTTGCCATCCATGTTGACTCAACGATGTCAAAGGTCTAAATGGTTGTTAGCTTGTTGGATCTTGACATAAGTAAGTTTTTGAGCCCAAGAGTCTATTATATTGGCACCACTCGCTGAAAGGCGCCGTTTTTAAGGCTGGTACGTCATTTTTACGTACCAAATCTTACGTTGTTAAGCGTTCAAAGTGACGTCACACTATTGTCTAGCCATAGAAAATGGCCAATAACAATGTATAGAGTAGCAAAGTACTCTATACATGGTGCAATCTTCTGAGCTGATGATCTTGTAACACCGTGCAAACGTTTATGATATAATCCATTCATTGAAATAGTTGTTTGTTAAATGATGTCATGTCTAGTCCATGATAAATGAAGCAGATGCTTTTCATTTCAAATGACGTTTTTAGAAAGTTCACAGTCCTTTACATGGATTAATCTGAATGTCCAATTCCTGTATCATTCAGTGTGTATTCATTAGGTTTTTCAACCGTGCAATATAAGAAGAAATAATTATTTTGTGACATGAAAATATATTTTCAACATTTGAACAGGTGGTTGTTTGACTCACATAAGGGATTCGGCTGGCAGATATTGATGTTTTGTAAAAAGTGGGGATGACTTAATAAGGTTATTCTATAAACTAGATAAAACATATCATTAATACAAAATAAACTTATTATTCCTAATATGTGACTTTCATAGTAATAAGAAAAGTTCAAAAGAATTTGTCAAAACATATGTGTTCTGAAAAATAAAAGATTGTGTCACAATGTGCTCAACAAATGTGAACAACAAACGGGTCACATTTCTCTTGAATAGGTCTACAAAAATTAATCTGAATTGAGGAATCTGTTACACCTTACATACACTCAATCATATGCACACATGGGCATTTTGAGTTCTATCAAGTTGCTTGCACCCAGACAGAGTTAGTTGTGAATAGTAGATTTGTGTCTTTCCAAAGGGTAATTTGATATTAATTCAAAGGTTGGATCACAGATATGGTGCATTGAAACAGTCATATGAAAGCTGGGCTCTGTAGATAGTGTGTTTTGTTCAAAACAAATAAGATGTTTGTGTCATGTGGGCAGATTATGCCTATTAAATACAATAATCACCATAGATCAAAATGATCATTTATTTTCAGGATGAGTGACAACTTACGAGTATAACCCAGGTCATCAGTGATAATTTTGACCATGGTGCGTCAATCAGATGCGCTATTGCCAGCAGAAGTTATTGGGTTGGTTCAACAAAACAGATTAACTGATGGGTTATGTGTCATCGAGTCAGCATCGACAGTGCATGCAGACAAACTACATGTGGTGATTCATGACCCTGCGAATAGTACAGTTTCGATTACTAAAGGTACGACTGTAGCATCTTTTCAACCTATCAGCGACACAGATATGGTGAATAACGAGCGATGTTGCGACGAGGATAAGGGAGGCCATAACGCACCGCGGACAGCAAAGTCGACACATCGGGACAGTGCGAGCTTCGTCATGAAGGACCCCATGTGTTTGATTTAACCAAATCTAAGGGGTCAGAATATTTTAAACAGCAACTTTTGCGGATGTTGGAAGCAAATGCGGAGGCATTCATTTCGAATACGTCTTCCACAGCTACAATCAACATGAACAACGCGGCAACAACCCACGGGACTCCTATGATGAAACAATTGTCACGTGCGACGGCACGCAGTTTAACATTCACTTTCTATGTATTTTACTTCATTGTTACACTTTACTTTTATATTCATACATGAAATTTTCATATGTAACGTGCGACTGCACGATTTATTATTTCTTAGTATAGTATCTATCAATTTATTATTTTACATTTGTATTCACGTATTTGATTATGTGCATTTATTATTTGATTTTATATTTTTTATTATTTGTAATCACATATTATGTTATTACTGCTGTGTTTGGTTCACGAAATTTCCACTTTTTCAAAGCCCTCAATTTCGTTTAATTTTATAATCACTTTAATAATTGATTTTATTAAAAAAAATCAATCAGTTAAGCTGGAAGGTTGCTGGGACATGGAATAAGTCCAGCCGTTTGTCTAGAAGCCTACAACACCAAAAACAGTAGTCTGATCACTGTAATCCCTATAAAGCTAGCTGCAGAGCTCTGCTCTGGGCCTTTGTACAAAAATACAATAAACTATACAAGCCACTCTCCGCGTTGCACCACAATGTTGTCAATCTGTTGGATACCTCTATCAAGTTTGTAACAAATCAAGGAAGTGAAACGATTTGGGGATGATACTGAAAGCAAAGCGCTGGGAATAAGGTTAGATGTTATCAAAGACAGTTTAAATACTCACGTAGATGTGAAGCGAGAAGAATATGTTCATAGGAAAGCCAAGTTGAGAAATAAATGTCGATTCACTGAAATAACAGTTGATGATAAGAATAGGAGAGATGCATTGATTATGAAGCACATACAGAAGACTGCATATGAAAAAGAAGTTGAGGACGCTGCTGCACTGAAAGGTGCGATTGAATCAAGTTCAATAGCATTATCAAAGAAGAATGGCTACTTAGTGTTGGGGGGCAGGTTAAAGTGTTGAAAAATTTACATGCTGTCACTCTTGTGTTGACAGTTTGCATTGTGTCACAGAGTATTCTAGCTGTTTACATCGTGCACAATTCATTTGTGTGTTTATATCGGAAATAAAAGCTTGCGCATGCGCAATCATAACTTCTGTTTAGTAGGAGAAAATGTGTTTTATTTTCTGTCACAGACAAACAACCCACCACAGGATATTGTTGTAGCCTGTTGCAGACTGTGATGGCTGTGTGGTCCAGTACCCTTTGGGCTTGGGTGGTCAATGTTTGTGGTGTCCTTCTGTACTGTATGACGTGTGACGTGCTGTGTGACGTGCGGTCGTGTGTGTCTTTGAGCTGAGGTGATCAATGTTTGGGGTGTCCTTCTGTGCTGTATTTGGTCTCTCTGATGATTCCGTGATGGATGGGGCGGTCCTGTGGGAGAGTTTTTCTTCGACAATGGATATATATATATATGTATGTGTATGTATATGTATATATATATATATATATATATATATATATATATGTATATGTATATATATATATATATATATGTATGTATGTGTATGTATGTTTATTGTTGAGGAGAGGTTCTCTTGCAGGACTGTTTCATCCATTGCGGAGTCATCGGAGAGACTGGATGTGGTACGGAGGGATGCTGTGGGCATTGATTGCTTCGGCTCGGGGACGCACATGGCTGTGCGTCATGTGGTGCGTCGTACGTCATGTAGTGTAGAGGGATGTTGTAGGCATTGATTGCTTGGGCTCGGGGGTGTTGGACTGCATAGCCGTTACGGTCTGCGGCAGGTTGCAGTGGTGGCCTGTCACGGATGGACAGCCCATCGGTCCTCCGCCACACCAACACCAACCAGTTCTATAAGTAAGTAAGTAAATTATTGTTTCTTTTGTGCTTTCGTAATCTCCAACTTGCATGCCTCGTTGATATCAATCATTGGGATATCTCTTACAACACCAACCAGACGTATGACGTACTATATGACGTACAGTCATGTGTGTCTTTGAGCTGAAGTAATCAATGTTTATAGTATCCTTCTGTACTATATTTAGTCTCTCTGATGATTCCGTAATGGATGAAACAGTCCTGTAAGAGAATTTTTCTTCAACAATAAATAAATATTATACGACATGGTCCCCTTTTTTTTTTTTTTTTTTTTTTTTTGTGAGCGTGCCGTTATGTCTCCGTACCTTCCTAACTCATGGAAGATTGTATATACTACCCTTATGAATGGCCTTTCAACCCAATTAACCCCTTCCCCAGATCCCCATCATTGTTCATGAATTTATTGTATCATTCCCCACATATGAGACCATTCAGTAATTACTACATTGTTCATACATCATACAATTCTTATAAAAATAAAACAATCTTCCATCCTATATTACAATAGTGTTTTTTTTTTTTACATTACACCACTTGCGCCAATTCCCTATGTTAGTATTTCATGATGGCGATTCCACCGGTATACATATATTCGCACAGTGGTCTTACTTGCTGAGCGGAAGTACCATCCTATACTGGGGTAGCATACTGGCCTTTATATTTCCCTAAGTCTTATTACCAATTCATTAACTATTTAACCAAACAATGCCAGAGCTCCAGTCACGCATGACAATCTCCCTCTCTCACAAGCAAAATTCTGTGCGTGTTAGTAACACAATTGGTCAAGTTACAAATATAAATATTCAATAATTGTATAACCTGAATTACCTTCACAAACCCTCATTTTAAACTACTTTAATACAGCACCATTGATGTCCATCATACATTCTTATGGTTGTAAACATAATTAACACCATTAGATTATTCACTATCGTCCATTACACATCAAATATTCTTTATAACATTACAATACCTATTAATAACCATCATTATTTGTTTAACTATCACCTATTATAATTGCCGGTATATAATTACAGCCACAAGTCCTATTTTAAAATACACAAACACAAATGTTACAATTTCTGTCTAACTAATCACAAAATGTATAATATCTCACTTTATGATCTATTAATCACACTGTTTGCTTCCATAGGCAATGGTGCATGCATATCTGTAATCCCTTTATTCAACATTAACATCTGAAAATAATATGCCAAAACATCCTGCTTGAACCAATTGTAAATACTACAAAATAGATAATATGTGTTAGTAGACGATAACATATTTACATGATGTCATTACCCTGACCATTTACATAATAAGCATGAAATGTTCCCCTCTAGTACTGATCAAATACAAAATGCTGTATTGAACATTATTACTTATTCAAGTTTTAAGTTTGCATCAGCCATCATATCATTATGTTCATAAGACAATAATAAAGCCATAATAGTTATTTATAATTCGTTGGCTTGAGTGTGGTGCATTGTTCAAATTGTCATTTGTCTTTACCCGCTGCTCCAAATCTCAAAATAAGTAATGTCAAGTCCTCACTGCCTTATGCACTGTTATTTGGCGTCATCATCCGTAGCACCTCTTCAAACGCGAAACAGCACACCGCACATTACAAGAGTCCGCGAGAGCAGAGTGCATTGTGATTCTCCGGGCAGTGAACAACTGAGCAGCAGATTCTAGCTTGGCTGATTGGAGTGCGTCATTGATGATCATGGGAACTTGTCTGGCCAGGGCAACCCACCTCTGGGTTCGCATGTCGCAAGACGTACTCCACCGGCAACACAAACACACCTGGAATTTAAAACCAAAGACAGTAGTCTGGTCTATATTATTACAACATAAATACACAAAATGACACCATTTCAAATATCCACGAAACCCTAAGACAGAAATTTATAAACGGGCATGCACTGCTTGCCAGTAGCATCTCTCCTAGTCAGAAGGCTCCAGTGTAACCTATAATATATAGTAATTAGCACAGGCACCATCAAATTAACAGATTACATTTTAGTGTATGGCATTAGGTGACTATACGTTATAGCCCACAATCATATCATAAAGAGGTCACTTCACATGTACACTTCAAACCATGTCTTGAGTATACCTAACAATCCTATGGATAGGCCCCCTTTTAAACAATGTCTAAACCCAACAGCATCCACAATCTTGAAATTCTGCCATTTGACAAACATATACCGGTAGTATGTAAAACATTACATAAAATATGCCCATTGCAGCTTCATCAGAACCCTTTTAAATTATCATGTTAACCAGAAGGACGCTAACATCCTATGAATCATGTTGGTCCACAATAGTTTAATGTGTATATCAGATTATGGTAAAAAATCATTGTACTTGTTTCATCATATTAAATGGAATCATAATACTTTCCAAAGCTGTTTATCTATTTTGGAGGAACTCAATATTTATTCATTTACTTAAGCAAATGCTCTATAATATAGGAATATACCATTAATTAATTAAAAAAAAAATCAATGCTCAGTGCGTAGTGCAAACATCCATGTATGTGTTCTGTAGTAAATTGGAAACAAACGTCAAATACATTTGAACTAATTTGACCATGCAGCAAATTGACCTCCTGATGTTAATGGATATATTTCAATTGCAAAAAAATAGTGCCAAACCTGACACATGAAGGTACCACCTATTGTCTAAATCAGGTCCGCAACGTTTCTCATATTGACGCATGTGCTGTAACCATTGGTACCTCACTCCGCATCCACCACTTCTGGCGAACACAGACATGATGATGAGTTACATATGCATACAAGACTTCAATGTTTGTAGTTTAGCATTCGTATAATCTACACATTGAGACTTGTTTCAATTGTTGGCGTCCTGACTGTATCATGATAATATTGCTCATACATAAAAACCAGGCCAATGCTGCACACCTGAATATTGTAAACTTGAAAAGAACAAGCCACACATACATGAACGTTCACAAACCAAGAGCAAACATAAAATTCTGAAAACAATCTATGAACGCACACAATTATGCAATTAGTTATCTCATATAACCATTAGTCTAAATGTGGAACCAACCTTTTAAATGTAGAGTAACTGTATCTCAATTAGCAGAATTTGGTAACAAGCGAATGCAATACTTTGAGGCTACATATGCACCCTTTTCTGATACATTTAACTGAAGTTGATCGACAAGTTGAACCTATTATCCATTGAGCTTGAATCAACAGGTAATTATGTAGGCTAAATATAACATACAAATAAAATATTTGCTGGATATAAATCCTTGCGTACTGGTACTGTGTAATTTTACAGACAAACAGTACACTGACCTTCGCCAGCACATTATGATTATATAATATATCACACAAACAATGAAACCTTATAAGCATGAAACACAATAATCTAATACAGCAAACAAATATACAATTTCCAGGTGTGTTTTTCATCCCCATAGCTTAGATAATTACCCCGTTATGTAACTAAATAATCAAAATTTTGATCAACATCCCAAGTAATTTAGAAATTTCGTGTGGTAAGTATTCCCCGATTTTATTATATCAAGGTGAGTACACATATCAACTTCAAATCACCAGGATTTAGGTTATAACATGAAATATACCACCATGCAGTTAACCAGCCACACAAAATGTTATTTGTCATGCATTTGCCTTATTGCTATGTTTTAACAAAAACACAAAAGCGTCGCCGTGAGTTTTACCCATATACTCCCCCTTTTCCCGTATTTCATGGTCTTAGTATAACTCGTTGCAGCTACCACCTATAGCATTAAAACATGTTTATTTGACAATAGCACATTCTGCAATTATTAGATATAACATATACATGTTTACTCACATTTCCATGTCCTAGATAAATATCATTTACACTGCTTATTACATCATGCTGTTTTACGTGTCTCAACTTACATCCTAGGCAGTCACAACGAACCATTTTAGCTCGCAATTCCAACTGTGGCATGCACTAGTACTCATGCAACTGAGATTGTCCTAATTAGTAGCACACATGCACATCCAACATTACTATCTGAATTTACAATTCGCCGCAAATAATGTACATCATTCTCAGCTCTATGAATAATCAATACTAGTTGAGGCTGACCTATTGTCTTTTATATTTATAATAATAATGTGTAACCATTGCGAGAGAGTGCATGTTAGTCAATCATCGACTATATGAAACTCAAACCTATGGAACTGCTATTTATCGATAATTATGCCAATGATCTGTGTAACAACATCCTACATTCATTGCCGCATCCTTATTTATAAAATGACCTATTGATTTGCTAAGGAATAGGTGGGTTTAAAATTCGTGCCCGCATGAAGATAAAACGGCGATGGCAATACTCCTATCAATGGAATGCTCACAAGAGGATCTCACCGCATAATTCATCTGTCTAGGTCACATTTGACTCGGTGGGAAGTGCTGCTATACCATGAGTCAGCCTATTGCGTAATTGTTGCCATCATGCTGGCACTCGCACCATGACCCAACTTGACAATGCCCAAAACATGAATGTCTACATGACCAAAATATCACCACACAAATAGACAACAAGTTTTATGTAACACAATAGCAGTTGCAAAAACAATGTTTTTTTGAATGTTTAAGCACAATAGCTAAATCGATTAGTATCCAGCAAACAATCCAGTCACCAACTGTAAAAGTTTTAAATGATGATTGCAGCCAGTCTCCGGCGAGCTAATGGGCCATTATGAGTTTAGTGGTGACAAGTTGTTTTGATGAGCTTCACATTGACCAGTGGAATGTGATAGGTGTTGCCAAAACCTATCGCCCATAGTGTCCCGAAAAAAAAGGGCACACATGCTCGGTGTATGTAAAGTTCGATCATCACAGTTGCACATAAGCGAAATAAGTATTATAAAATAGGCACCTCAGCGTGCGATATTTGATATAGGTGGGGCGACACACGCCCTGTCCGTCGACTTACGATCGGACACCAGTGGAGCAACACATGCTCTGACCACCGACTGAGCGGGCAACGGTAGGCGACACACACCCTTACCGGTGGGGCGACACACGCCCTGGTCACTCGACACACGAGTACCGGCACCTCACTAAGTTACTACAACTGACTCATACTTAATCTTGCATGCTATGCAGCTGAAGCACCACTGTCTGTGACCACCAAATATATGGGACTGCTATGTATCTATAATCAAATAAACAATAAGTTTTATGTAACACATACACCTAATTGCAACTATGTACCACCGAGTTTTCTACCATCAGCTTACACAATGCTCAATAAATACTTACAAAACACTCATATCAGCGGAATTATTTGCATAACGTCTGGGAAATTCACTCGACATTCTTCACTTGTGTTTGTGTTATATTATTTGTGGTGTTAATTGTTTTAGCTTGACATATCTGCATTGTTTTACAGAATATAGCCATTATTTACCAACGCCTGGCAGCTTCCAGGCGTTATGGGCTGTTATCGTGGGGGGAATGCTTGAATACTGTTGTGCAATTGTAACAACCGGGCAATCATATGCTAAGCCATTAATCTCATACGCATTTGGAAGTTTCGGTGCATTCAATTTTACACCGTTATACATATCAATATTTTTACTAATGTCGGGAGTGGTATATGAGTGACGCAGAAAAAGCGTGCGTGAAAGAATCCATATACAGGCATAGAGGCCAATCAATTACAACCATGGCTGCAGGTACACATGCGTGGCTGTATAATGTATATAGCATATGAAGTTTTCCTATTATAACATACGAAGTTTTTCCATGATAACTTAAAAAGTGTTCCTATTGTGGGTATTTAATTGTCCAATTCGTTTACGGACGTAAAATTGGCATACCACCAATCTTATGTTTTCTTAAGAGAAGTAAGGCCACCCCATAATCAGGCAGAAGTCATACGCATTTGGTTCATTAGTGGTAATAACACTGGATCAGCAACCAAGACATGACGGTTCAATGCAGCATTGACTTTCATATAGACCAATAAGTATGTTATTGATAACCGAAGTTAAACTAATAAGTCATAGACGTTTTGACATCAGAAAAGGTTGTTTGATAGCATTAGAGGCGTGGTTATAGAATGGGGCGGTATAATAATCAAGATGTGGCAGGATTACTCTTATCATGACGCTCTACTGTATTGTACCATACTAATTGGGTTAATTATCTGTCGTTTATATTGTTACTATGGAATCTGCCCCCTTTTAGTGGGCGTGGAAAATGAAGTTGAGCCCAGTGAAACAATAAAACAATGAACAATAAAACAGGTCTGCAAATTATTCCAGTTTCTGTAGTCTGTCAGTGATGTTGATACTCTTTCACTACTGTACAAGTCTAGAATTCAATGAAGGACAAAACAGGTCCCATTTTTACTGTCACCACTAAAACAGAGAGAACCGTAGATTACAGCGTAGATGCCTAGAATAAAAACACTGGA